>JAFEMH010005177.1:0-174258 GCA_022495995.1 Adenophora triphylla var. japonica | reverse complement strand
TAATATTTGTATTTTTACTATTCTAAATTTTTTTCACTTTCATGACATGGATTGAGAATCACTAATTTTTTCTTTTCCATCTTTTTCCTTTTCTAACATTTTTATGCTTAATCACTGTATTATTTTTCTTTGCCTCAATGAAAGCTTTTAGAAATGATCAGCAAAATACATTTAATATCAGAATGTCAGTCGCCGAAAGATATTGATATAAAAAGAACGAATAATATTATTCTAATAATGCATATAAATCTTAACCCCTTTGTGCAACTCCAAATAATGATTTTTTACATGACTATAAATGATAATTGTATGATCAACTTTTCTCTTTTCTATTTCTGTTTGTTTTTAATACCAACTAAAATCGAAAATTAGCAAACTAAAGATTGGGCACCGGCAAACATACAAGAAACAAGATACATTTCATCTTGGTTACTATACTGAATATTTATCGCTTCTTATCAAATGCAAAATACAAGATCGTCCAAATATTATTTAATGATAAGAATAAACAACTTTTTTGATACTCATTTTTATGAAAATAACATAACTCTTCGAGGAGGTCATTAATTAATTGTAACCACGTACACGTAATATCATAAAAAATCAGAGTTATCTGTAGGATCTCATACCTTCATTTTCTATGAATGAATTATTTGTCGCTGCTTACGAATTTTTATAAAATACCTACAGACCGAGATCTTACGAGCACGACAAATGAATAAGAAAGATCCCTTCATCTTCAACTCTTGCCATACGTCTTTCTTAGAATAATATCAATATAATTTTTCTTGCTTTCTTCTTTCACTTCGTCAGCAATAGCATCTAATTATAAAAGACTGTGTTCATCTAGCATTTCTGAACCTGACGGTTTTTCCTAACAATTTTAAACATTGTTATTCTGAGAAACTGCCAATTTTCACACTTAATGCCCATTTTTCACTTGAAAGGTTTTTCTTGTCACGACGCCGCTTCTTTTTGTAGACACTTTCCCAAATTAAAAATAGCTTAACAGAACAAGAAAGATTAGCTCTCAACACTTAATTTGTGGAGACAATGATCAGACATTTTATTAAAAATGAAAGTCTTGCACGTATAATTGCTCTCATGAAATCGAAAAAATGAATTATCTTTTATTTTTTTCTGGTTTTGTATATGGTTAAGACAATCTCTCTGAGGGACATTTCAACAAATTCAGACTTAAGTGAATATGATTTGTTTTGATATGCTTACGCATAAAGCGTTGAGCGGATGATTTATGGATTTGCGTTTTTCAATAATTTGAGCATGATTCAGAGAAGCTAAATAATATTTTTCATATTGCAACTTGACAAGTAACTGGATATTTTAGTTGAATGATGTCCACTCAATGAGATAGAGGGACATGAAGAATGTTACATATGAAACTAAGGAATGATATGTGATTTTCCACCGTAGAAATAAATGAAATAGGAAAACTGGAATGGAGTACATGACCCCACTACTTTCTTTGATTTTCTCATTATGATGAAACATATTGATGCAATATGTACTCTTAAGGCTCATGTTTGTTTTTTTTGTTAGCTGGTATTATCCGGTGGAAATGGTTCATTTGGTGCAGCACCTCAAGGCTCCCAGATGGTGTTTCAGCCAACACAACGGTGAGACCTTTTTATTGTTCGTTGTCACAGACATTGTTCCTTCCGTTAATGTCATATATTTTCTTAATCTAGATTTTTGTGGGAGGGCTTGACTCGATGTCTCTGATGAAGAACGAGGTCCTTTCTCGATAAAGAAGTTTAAAATATTTGCTTCCCAAGCTCGAAGAGATTGCAGAGCGAGATCGTGATAAAGAGATTGCCGAGTGGGACACGAGAATGGATACAACTTTGGTATAGTCTTGTTTAAGATTGTTGGGAGGGGAGAAGCACTGATCCTAATGTGAGTGGGACACGAGAATGGCTACCAAGATGGACTCGGACATGTATGTGAAGGGTGCATTACAAGAAATGGTCTCGAGTATGGTATTGAAGAGAGCGAGAGAGAAAGCAAAGAGAATGTGCATGGTGGCTCTGGTGTATTCAGATGCCGAGAAGAGACCAAATATGAGCATGGTAAAGATGTTGGAGGGTGTAATGGAAATTGCTCCACCTCCTAATCCATTCGAGCATTTGGAATCCATGGAAATGCCTCGCCGGGAGTGATTATAGACTCCATGACATCGAACAATTTTATTCTAAACATGTCCGTGGAACGACAAAGGAAGAGAGATAACTTCAACCATTAGAAAATGCTTGCACTTGTTATATGTTTGTATTCAAGGTGCTAAGATTATTGAGGCCAGGGCCGAACTTATCTGCTTCTTTTATATAAGGGTATACTTTGCAATGATCAAGGAAATGCATTTATTTCACGTCCGTAACTTTACTTATATATTGACATTCATGATTCAATCAACGTATAGAGGAATTCGACATTGATTACCATTGGGTCGGCAACCTTGTCCCTAACAACCGGTACCAAAATTAATTGGCTCCAAAAATTTCCCGCAAAAACAAAAATAAATATTTTTTTATTAGGATTGGCAATATCCCGGCTTAAATAAGGTATTTGAGACGGTGACGGGTCCTAAAATTTTTAGAATCGAATGTTATTTAGGACCCTCGTTTTCCGACCTAAAGACCGACCTAAATATCAATAAGGAACGGAAAATGAACATTTAGGATGGGAAATGGCCGACCCTAAAAGTCCTGTTTCTTGTAGTGGTTATAGCAAGTATGCACAAGCAAGGGTCGAATCCACGAGATTTGAGTGTTGAACAAATTGATTTAATTAGTGTAAAAAGTAACAAAAGAAAAGGGGTTTTGATTGTTGAATTATTAAACTAAGAAAACAAAACAAATAAATCAAAGATAACAAGAGACAAGGAATTTATGGATTAGGGATCATAACAATTATCACTTTATGTTTTTTATTTCATGTAAAAATAATTCAATCTCATTCTTGGGTTCGTTCACAAAAACCTAGGGTTAAGATGTTCATATATTCCTAGGTCAATAAGAACATTAGAACCCTACTCTATCTCGTTTATATATTCCGAGGTCAATATAAACATTCAAGAATTTCAATTAAAAACTTAAGAACAATGGAACCTAGATTCGTTTGATTTTCGGTAGGTCCTCAATTAAATCTATTCTTCTCAACAATGATCAAATTACAAATCATCCACGCAAGTGAAATGGTTTGTATCCAAATAAATTCAAGAGGCAAAAGTATATTCCGGTCAATACAATTGATCTCAAGAACAATAATTAAAATTGAGAAGAACAAGAACGAAAGAGAGATAGGAAGAATTAAAATCCTAGCATAAAGATCAAATTATTACTTACCTCAATCCATGAATCAAATAAATTAGCCTTGAATGGCCATTAAAATAAATTAACCTTGAATCATCAAAATAAAATACAAACCTAAACTATAAAAAAGGGAAAAATACAGAGAGAGAATGATAAAATCCAAGATTAAAAAGATTAAAAAGATTAAAAGATGATCAAAAACTAGTCTAGGGTCTTTTTATAGGAGGAGGGAGGTGAAAATCCTTTTTGGAAACCAAAATCGGTCAAAATCCTAGTCAAAATAGAAAATCTGAAATCCGTCACCGATTCGTTGAAAATCAGAAAATCATGTTTTTATTATTTGTGACGGAATTAAATCCGTTGCAAAACCTTGGTGGCCGCCCATGTCACCAACCGCCCAGCTTGTACCCTCAGAATCACAAAACTCGGCCGCCAAGAAATCAAGAGCGACCGCCCAAGATTTGGCCTAGCCATCGCTCCCCGCCGAAATTACATTTCCGCGATGCGAAAAGCGGTTGTCTTTCGCGGAGGGTTGGTGTCCGAGACCTCGCTTTTCGGGAAGTGAGAGGAGTCGCCACACGCTTTGTATTTTGAGCCCAAACGTTGAAAAACGCTTTTAGTGAGAAAATGGTGTCGTTTTTATTGATAGCAAAAACTTAGAAAAGGCTTTGAAAATGGGTGTCATTTTTATTGGTAGCAAACGAGTAAAAGGTTTTGAGTACCGAGATTGTTAGGTTCGGGAGGTCACGTAACGTTTGGGAAGAGTATTACGAGATCACCCAAAACGCCTCGTATGACGAGTCTTTCTACCTTACTCAAAAATGTGTGCGTGTGTGTGTGTTTGCATTTTGAAATGGGGGCTTGAATGACAAGCTTAATCTTGGTTTGAATGTCAAACGTTTGATTAGGTGATTTTGTTTGAAAAGACGAGCGTTTGAATGACAACGGATTTTGAGTTTGAAGATGAGTGTTTTGAAAGAGAGTTCGAAGGTCGAACTCCGATTTTGAACCGGCATTACATTGTTAACGATTTTTACGGGAAAACGTATTAAATGATTTTGAGTGTCAAATGGCGGCTTTTAGGTTTGAAGATGAGCGTTTGGATGCCAAACGTCATTTCGAGCGTTTTGAAAGAGAGTTCGAAGGTCGAACTCCGGAACCGGCATTACATTGTTAACGATTTTTTTTACGGAAAACGTATTAAATGACATGCAATCAACAAATCGGGTTGTGACTCGGACTTTGAAAGTAAATACTATCACGATCCAAACGGGTCGGACTTTGTAAATGACGATTTAAAGTGCGGTATCGACGAATCAAACGATCCGAATTGTAAATGATCGACGAGCCAAACGACTGGAATTGTAAAGTTGCATGAAATGTAAATGACGTTCGACGGTCAAGCGGTCCGAATTGTAAATGAGAAATTTAAATGACGATCGACGGATCGATCGATCCAAGTGTAAATGACATAAAAGTAAACTAACGGGTAACGCCGTTTTAACCCGTGATTACTTCTTACGGGAAGAGAAGAGGATCGCGACTAAAACGTATCGGACCCCGTTAGACGGAGGCGTCTACATTTCAACGATGATCGTCCGAAACGTTATAGCGACCGGCGCAAACCGAGAGAACAAAAGTTTCAAAGAGAGAGGGAGCTACCTATGGCTAGGGTCGGCTCCTTTGGCTGTGGGACGTATACGGGATACGAAAAGTGGTTTGGGATGGTGTTTTAAGGTGGTGAGGGGCGTATTTGATCGAAATACAAGGGTTTCACGCGAATCGAGATGAAACGGGAGCTCGGGAAGGGTGAAACTGTTTGGACCGTAGCTATGGTGAAAATGGAGAGTAATTTTGTTGTTCTAAATGGCTTTGACACCCTTCTATTTATAGGTGAAATTTCGATGAGGATGAGCCCGAAATTAGGGGTTTGGGAATTTTGGAAATTGGAGGGACTTACCGGCAATTTCGAGAGTCCGCAAAGGAGTCCGGACGAGACCGCATACCATGGGTATTTTAGTCTTTTCCCTTTGATTTGATTGAAGGGTGACTAGAGGAGGTGGCATGCATGCCACGTGTCCCATGACTCACCAGCTTGTTCGTTCCGGTCCCAATTTTGTCCGTTTAAAATAACAACCGAAAAATGTCCAAACGCCCGAAAGTGCCGGAAAGTGCGTTTTCGGGAAAGCCGTACTTTACGTGCGACGACGTGTGTTAAGTTCGCTTGACGTCGGATGCACGGGGGCCCCGACGCCGCGGCTTGCAACGGAGAGCTTAACGGTTCCTGGAACCCGGAGCGCGAACGGATGAACTTCACGAATTTTGACGATCCGGATTTGGGTACTTACACCGCCTTAGCCCCAAATGCCTTGGCCCCATTTTCCTTGCTGCCAATACGCCTGGCCCTTGAACTTTGTGTAGGTGTTAGTGCCCTAGGCCTATAGAGATAAACTTATTTGTAATGTCATTATTCATTTATATAGAGATTGTTATTTTGATTATTATATATGTTTGCATGTTTATTGTAATAATCGTGTCCCTAGTACTTATGAAGCACTAGTGTGAAGTTTAATGGATAATCATGTGATGATTATATGCATAGGGATGCACATTAAATTCATGGGTACTTGTTAAAGAACAAGGTACTGGACTTGACCCATTATGATATTTATGTCATGATCGTAATGTCATAATTAAATCTCATATAGTTATATCATTGATATCCTTTGACCTGAGATTATCATCGTCTTCCACTCGATGAATATTATGTTTGATATAGTTTAACGTTATCTTTAACCGGATAACAATAAGGGCTATTATTGGCATGATAGGATTCTTGTTGGGAAGAATGATAAGTCAAGATGGAAATTTGTCCCTCGTAAAGAGAGGTGTTTGCTAGGCCACTCGTAAGTAAGATTGATGATGTACATGGCCATGTCCGAATGAATTAATGTGATTAATATCATTCGATTGATCAATTTACTTGGTAACGAGAAAGCATTGAACAATATGAGTTGACGTGGACCATGACTCATGTTCAATATAACATCGTGTGACAATGGGATTGTGATATGTTCTATGTAGGAAATCGAACTTAATATTATATTATTTGGGTAGGCATGATGGCTTGCTAGAGTCCGCTCATGTCTTATGAGGATCGATGTGATCGAACTCATTGCCAACATAATATAGTCCTATGGGGTCACACGCATCGAACGAATTGTCAAAAATGGAGAATATGGATTTTTGTACACAGGGGACGACTCGTCCCCAGGCCAGAACCAACTATTCCCTTGGCCTGGGACGAGTGTATCAGAGGATTTGTCCTGAGGGACGACTCGTCCCATAGGGGACGACTAGTGCCCATAGGGATGACTCGTGCCCTGGATTTGTACGAACTATTCCCTTAAGGGGGACGACTGTATCTGAAGCATTGTGGAAGGGGATGACTCGTGCCCTGAAATTTGTACCAACTATTCCGCCGGAAAGGGACGAGAGTATCCGCAGCATTCGCGAGTAGAGGGACGACTCATGGCCCGGGGGACGAGTCTGTCCCGCTCTGGCGCCGAACCGATACGTAATTGACTTAAAATTAGTGGTTTTCACTAGGGAAAATATTTATAGCGATAAATACTAAACCTTCTGTCAGTGATGCTCTAGCAGTCTACAATTTTTGCTGGTTTAAGGAGAAACACAAAAGAGAGATATTTTCAATTAAGAATTGAGAAATCAAAACACAATCCAATTCCATATTTCTTCATTGATTGAAAGGAGTTTCAATCAAAGGATCTAGCAATCCACCTAGAATTGTTCTAGGGTTCGTTCAACGCGTGGATACACATAGAGGATCTTCGCCAATCAATATCTAAAGTTCGTGATTCAAGGATTGTTCATCAAGGATTCGCAGGGTCATCAATCCGAGTTGGAACGCGTTTATCAAAGACAAAAGCACACAAGGTTGGTTATTCTATTTCATACTTTTCTTAATTAATCATCTAGAACGGATCCTAGGCTCCGGGCGAGTTAATTTGCATTGCTTCCGCTGCGCATGGACCCTCGAAACCCAACAAAGCGGTATTCAGTAGCCTGTCCGTTCATGGATGTTTGATTTAAGATAATCGTGATAATTATATAATGTGATTATGTTAATTTTCATGATGAATATGATTTAGAATATGAATTTATATGGGATTTGCTTATGGAAGTAATTGTATATTTTGATATGCCATGATTATGAATTGAATTATATGATTAATGTGATTAATCTAGAATATGGGTCTTGAAGTATTACTTAGTATATAGGCTGGAAACCAAAAACTTCCCCACGGCACTTCTTCGAAGTGTGGGATAACATTGGATGACAATGCCACGTACTAGTAATTACACATCAAATGTGATTTGTGATGCATCATTCCATGTTCATAATTATGCTCATATAATTTTCATGAATCAACATTGCCATGTTAATTGATAAACATGAAAATTGAACCTTCATTGAAATTTGAGTTTTTTTATGCCACCCATTTTAAACACTCGCGAGTACACGGATAGTTTTATGTAGGCTACGCCATAGCGAGGTACATTAATTCTATCTTTGTATGATCAAGATGAGCAAACGGTGATTGCTATACGTTTAAAATGGTTGAACTCAATTAGGCTATCAAAAACAGTTTTGGCCTAAGGCATAAGACGAGATTGGAAACATGTGACATATGATGTCTATAATCTCATAAAGAATCTAAGAGTCATATGGTGATATGGATTGATAAATGTTATCTACCTTTTTAGTTTAATTTTGAGCAATCGTGCCATAGCCGACTTGAAATTAAATTAAAGTTGGGTCTTTAGCCTATTAAATTATATTATGCATGATTGTATAAGAAGGTTATATAATTTAGCGGGAGTATTTATGAAATACGTTATTTAAATCTCTTAAATGAAATAGGTACTTATATGTGTTCATATTTGTTGCATATCTTTGTAGATCAATGGCCGTAAACACTAATCAAACTCACATCATCGCGATCACCCTGAGAAGGACAAGTTAGAAGAGAATGGCAACAACTATGTGGATTGGATCCGCAGCCGAGAATTGTTCTCAAACAGAAAGGAAGTTGTACATTCTCGATGGACCCGTTCCACCCGAGCCTCGTCGCTAATGCAACTCGAGCTGAAAAGGATCAACATAAGAAGCATATGGATGATTCTATTGATGTTGGTTGCTTGATGCTCGCTACCATGTGTAAGGCCCTTCAACCTTGAACACATGGATGCTTATGATTTGGGAAATCATTTGAAGGAAATGTTCCAGTTGCAAGCACGTCAGGAAAGGTTCGACACCATGAAGGCTCTTCATTCATGCAAGATGATTGAAGGACAACCCGTTGGGCCTCATGTGTTGAAAATGAAGGGTCACCTCGAACACCTTGAGAGGCTTGGATATCCTATCCAGCTTGGAACTGGCTACGGATATGATATTGCATTCACTCCCTGAAAGTTATAATCAGTTTGTTATGAATTATAACATGAATGGGATGAATAAATCTCTGTCTGAATTGCATGGGATGCTTAAGAATGCAGAGAACAATATCGCCAAGAAAACCAATCAAGTGTTGATGGTGAATAAAGGAAAGGGGTTCAAGAAAACCAAGGTTAAAGCAAAAGTTGCTAAACCGAGGCAAAGGTTGCCGTTGTTGAGAAGCCTCAACCCAAATCCCAAAAGGATGCGGTGTGCTACCATTGCAAGGAAACCGGGCATCGAGGCGTAATCGCAAGGTTTATCAGAAGGACTCAAGAAGAAGGGCAATGAGATTGCCATGACTTCGTGTATCTATGTGATAGATATTCTACTTTCTACTTCTAGTTCTTGGATATTAGATACCGGATGTGGATCTCACATTTGCCTAAATGTGCAGGGACTAAAGAATAGAAGGTCGCTCAAAGAAGGTGAAGTAGACCTACGTGTTGGAAATGGAGCAAGAGTTGCTGCATTAGCCGTAGGGACTTATGAAGTCGCTTTACCTAGCGGACTAATATTAGTTTTAAATAATTGCTATTATGTTCCGGATTTGAGCAGAAACATTATTTCAATTTCTTGTTTAGACAATGAAGGTTATAGTTTTCTTATTAAGAATAAGGAATTTTCCATTTATTTGAATGATATGCTTTATTGTATTGCTCATTCTTTTAATGGCCTTTATGTCTTAGATGTTGAAAATAATGTTGAAAATGTCTATCATGTAAATAAGAAATCTAAACCAAACAATGTGAACAACACATTTAAATGGCATTGCCGTCTTGGTCACATAAATGAGAAACGCGTATCTAAACTCCATAAAGATGGATATTTAGACTCATATGATTATGAATCATATGATGTTTGCGAATCTTGTTTATTGGGCAAGATGACTAAAGCACCTTTTACTAAGAGTAGTGAAAGGGTTAGTGATTTGTTGGCTCTCATACATACTGATGTATGTGGACCAATGAATAGTATTGCTAGGGGAGGATTTTGGTACTTCATAACGTTCACTGATGACTTATCAAGATATGGCTATGTCTATCTGATGAAGTACAAAAGTGAAGCATTTGAAATATTTAGAATATTTCAAAATGAAGTACAAAATCAACTTGGCAAAACTATTAAAACACTTCGATCCGATCGAAGTGGTGAATATTTAAGCCAAGAATTTGACGATCATCTTAAAAGTTGTGGAATTGTTTCGTAACTTACTCCACCCTAACACCACAATGGAATGGTGTGTCCGAGAGGAGAAATCGAACTCTATTAGATATGGTTCGATCGATGATGAGTCAAGTTAACCTTCCTATTTCCTTTTGGGGACATGCACTGGAAACAACTGCTTTCACACTTAATAAGGTCCCTACTAAATCGGCTCCTAAGACCCCACATGAGATGTGGCATGGAAGAAAACCTAGTTTATCTTTCATGAAGATTTGGGGATGTGAAGCTTATGTAAAGAAATTGGTTTCTGAAAATAAGCTTGCACTCAGATCCGATAAATGTATTTTCGTTGGTTATCCTAAGGAACAAAAGGATATCAATTTTACAACCGATCCGAGAACAAAGTGTTTGTTGCTCGACATGGTGTCTTTCTAGAGAAAGAGTTTCTCTCTAAAGAAACTAGTGGGAGTAAAATTGATCTTGAAGAAATTCAAGAACCCGAAAATGACAAGGAACCAATAGTAGAGACGGAACCAAATTCACAAGCAGTTGTGGAACCGGTTCAAGATACACAAGTTCTTCGCAGATCGGATAGGATACGATCCGAACCTGAGAGATATGGATTTCTCATGATGGAAAGTAACGAAGTAGAAATCATTGAGAATGATGAACCTACTTCCTATCAAGAGGCGATGTCCACTCCTGATTCGGACAAGTGGCTAGGAGCCATGGAATCCGAGATCAAATCCATGTACGATAATCAAGTTTGGAACTTGATTGATCCACCTGAAGGTGTAAAAACTATAGGGTGCAAGTGGGTTTTCAAAAAGAAAACCCGACATGGATGGGAAGGTACATACTTACAAGGCTAGGCTAGTTGCTAAGGGGTATGTGCGCATTCATGGTGTTGACTATGATGAAACCTTTTCACCTGTAGCAATGCTTAAGTCTATTAGAATCTTAATTGCCATAGCCGCATATTATGACTATGAGATATGGCAAATGGATGTCAAAATAAAGTTTCTTAACAGAAACCTACTTGAGGATGTATACATGATACAGCCTGAAGGGTTTGTCGATCCAAAGAATTCTAATAAAGTATGTAAGTTGCAGAGATCCATTTATGGATTGAAGCAAGCTTCGAGGAGTTGAAATCTACGTTTTGATGAATCAGTCAAAGAGTTTGGCTTCATCAAAAACGAAGATGAGCCTTGTGTATACAAGAAAATAAGTGGGAGCATAGTACTATTTCTGGTGTTATATGTCGATGACATCTTACTCATTGGAAACAATGTTCCTGCACTTGAGACTGTCAAGTCCTGGTTAGGAAAATGTTTCTCAATGAAAGATATGGGTGAAGCGGCTTATATCCTTGGTATCAAGATCTATAGAGATAGATCAAGAAGGATGATTGGTTTATGTCAAAGTACATACATTGACAAGGTCCTTAGAAGATTCTGCATGGAAAATTCTAAGAGAGGGAACTTGCCAATGGGACATGGCATTACTCTTAGCAAGACTCATTGTCCTAAGACAAATGATGAGCGAAAGAGGATGAGTGATATTTCATATGCTTCGGCAATTGGATCTATCATGTATGACATGTTATGTACTAGACCTGATGTCTCGTATGCTCTGAGCATGACGAGTAGATACCAGTCTGATCCTGGTGAGAACCATTGGATAGCAGTCAAGAATATCCTTAAATACTTGAGAAGAACTAAGGATGTATTCTTGGTATTGGAGGAATGGAAGATGATCTGGTTGTAAAGGGTTACACAGATGCAAGCTTCCAAACCGACAAATATGACTTTAGATCGCAGTCTGGGTTCGTGTTTATGCTAAATGGAGGTGTCGTTTGTTGGAAGAGTTCCAAGCAAAGCACTGTTGCTGATTCTACAATCGAAGCCGAATATATAGCAGCATCGGATGCGGTTAAGGAGGCGGTTTGGATCAAGAAGTTCGTTAGTGACTTAGAAGTCGTTCCAAGTATCACTAACCCGATAGAGCTTTATTGTGACAATAATGGTGCTATTGCCCAAGCAAAAGAACCAAGGTCACATCAACGATCCAAACACATTTTGAGACATTTCCACCTTATTCGAGAAATCTGTGAAAGGGAGGACGTCAAGATATGCAAGGTACCTACGGATGACAACATTGCGGACCCTCTCACCAAGCCTTTACCACAAGCTAAACATGATGGTCATGTTAGATCCATGGGTATAAGATACATGAATGATCGGGGCTCTAGCGCAAGTGAGAGACCGTAGGTGTTAGTGCCCTAGGCCTATAGAGATAGACTTATTTGTAATGTCATTATTCATTTATATAAGAGATTGTTATCATTTTGATTATTATATATGTTTGCATGTTTACTTTAATAATCGTGTCCCTAGTACTTAAGAAGCACTAGTATGAAGTTTAATGGATAATCATGTGATGATTATATGCATGGAGATGCACATTAAATTCATGGGTACTTGTTAGAGAACAAGGTACTGGACTTGACCCATTATGAGATTTATGTCATGGTCAAATGTCATAATTAAATCTCATATAGTTATATCATTGATATCCTTTGACCTGAGATTATCATCGTCTTCCACTCAATGAATATTATGTTTGATATAGTTTAACGTTATCTTTAACCGGATAACAATAAGGGCTATTATTGGCATGATAGGATTCTTGTTGGGAAGAATGATAAGTCAAGATGGAAATTTGTCCCTCGTAAAGAGAGATGTTTGCTAGGCCACTCGTAAGTAAGATTGATGATGTACATGGCCATGTCCGAATGAATTAATGTGATTAATTACATTCGATTGATCAATTTACTTAGTAACAAGAAAGCATTGAACAATATGAGTTGACGTGGACCATGACTCATGTTCAATATAACATCATGTGACAATGGGATAGTGATATGTTCTATGTAGGAAATCGAACTTGATATTATATTATTTGGGTAGGCATGATGGCTTGCTAGAGTTCGCTCATGTCTTATGAGGATCGATGTGATCGAACTCATTGCCAACATAATATAGTCCTATAGGGTCACACGCATCGAACGAATTGTCAAAAATGAAGAATATGGAATTTTTGTACACAGGGGACGACTCGTCCCCAGGCCAGAACCAACTATTCCCTTGGCCTGGGACGAGTGAATCTGAGGGATTGTCCTGAGGGATGACTCATCCCATAGGGGACGACTCGTGCCCATAGGGACGACTCGTGCCCTGAATTTGTACCAACTATTCCCCGTAAAAGGGACGAGTGTATCTGGGCATTGTGAAGAGGGGACGACTCGTGCCCTGGGGGACGAGTCGTCCCGTCGACGCTGGCAGGTACATAAATGACTTAAAATTAGGGTTTTCTCGAGGGGAAAATATTTATAACGTATAAATACAAACCCTTGGTTGCCCTAGCAGTCATACACTCGGTTTTTGGGTTTAGAGAAACACAAAAAGGAGATTTCAATTGAGAATCGAAACACAATCCAATTCCATAATTCTTCATTGATTGAAAGGAGTTTCAATCAAAGGATCTAGCAATCCATCTAGAATTGTTCTAGGGTTCGTTCAACGCATGGATACACATAGAGGATCTTCGCCAATCAAGATCTAAAGTTCGTGATTCAAGGATTGTTCATCAAGGATTCACAAGGTCATCAATCTGGAGTTGGAATGCGTTTATCAAAGACAAAAGCATACAAGGTGGTTATTCTATTTCATACTTCTTAATTAATCATCTAGAACGGATCCTAGGCTCCGGGTTTTCAAGTTAATTTGCTTTCTTCCGCTGCGCATGGACCCTCAAAACCCAACACCAACAATGCAGCAGAATATGAAGCTTGCGCAGCCGACCTAGAAGCCGCTCTTGAACGCAACATCACAGAACTGGAAGTATACGGAGACTCAGCATTGATCATCAATCAAGTATCCAACAAATGGAAGACAATAGATTCTAGCCTCCAGAAGTACCATACGTACATGGAGGAGCTTGTTGCTCAGTTCAAGGACATCTCTTTCCACTACTTGCCAAGAGACAGGAACCGCTTCGCAGATGCCCTGGCCACCCCAGCATCTCTTATTGAAATTCCCAAAGGGAAATCAGTAAAACCCCTCAGAATAGGCAGATGGGAAACCTCCGCCTATTGCTGTGAGATCGAAGTTGAACATGAACCTATCGACGAACCCTGGTACAATCAAATCTACCAGTACCTCCAAAATGGAGAAGCTTCCTTCACAAATGAAGAAGGAAAATACAAAGAAGGGATCAAAGCCAATAACATGATGGCTCTAAAACGCCTGGCATCCCATTTCGTCATTCTGGGGGGTATGCTATACAAGAAGCGCCACCAAGGACCACTCCTCCGATGTGTAAATAAAGAAAAAGCCAGCGAGCTGATGAACGAAATTCATAACAAAACCTGCGGTCCGCACATGAACGCCAGAGCATTGACACAGATCATCCTCCGTATGGGTTACTATTGGTATCAATGGAAGCAGACTGCATCCAGTTCGTCAGAAGCTGCGACAAATGTCAACGGTTCTCCAACCTCAACCACATTCCTCCTCACGAGCTCTACTGCATGACTACACCATGGCCTTTTGCCACATGGGGAATTGACGTCATTGGCAAAATCACTCCACCAGGGAGCAACGGTCATGAGTTCATATTAGTCGCATTCGACTACTTCACTAAATGGGTAGAAGCCAGATCATACAAAGTACTGAATTCCAAGAAGGTGTCCGAGTTCATCAAAGAGAACATCATGTGCAGATACGGGGTGCCCAACGAGATCATATCTGATAATAGGACCCACTTTGAAGGAGATTGTGACCAGCTGTTTGATCGAGTTCAGAGTTACACGCCACAAGTCTTCTCCCTACAGACCACAGACTAATGGTGCAATAGAGGCAGCAAACAAGACTCTTGCAAGAATAATAAAAAAGATGGCCGTCAGAGGTCGGGATTGGCCCGAAAAGCTACATCTAGCCCTTTGGGGATACATAACATCAGTCAGAACCGCCACAGGGGAGACTCCTTTCGCACTCACATACAGAATGGAAGCGATGTTACCAGTTGAATTGGAAATTTCATCCCTCCGAGTCCTCTTGGAAAACGGAATCAATGAAGTCGAATGGCTCCAAAGCCATCATAACGAACTAGCTCTACTCAACGATCGAAGATTGAAAGCCATGGAACATACTCGTGCCTACCAAAACAGAATGGCCGAGAATTTGATAAGAAAGTCAAGATCCGAGACATCAGAGAAGGCGACTTGGTGCTTAAGGAAAAGCCTCCTACACAGACCAATCCCCTCGGAAAGTGGGAACCTACCTGGATAGGCCCATTCGTGGTACAAAGAATATTCACCGGAGGAGCCATGATGTTAGCTGATTTGGACGGGAACCCTTTCGTTAACCCAGTAAACGGAAGCAAGCTCCGCAGATACTTAGTTTGAGGAAGAACACGAGTCAACTCTTCTTCCCTATACACCGCCAATCAGTAAAATCAAAGTGCTAAAAGAGTAATACCCAACTAGATACATTCCCGAAAATGATCTAGGTAAAAAATAGGGTCGCACTTTTCGTTTCTTTTCAAATTTCTCAAAAGTGTCGAACTACGGTGACCTGAGCCCCTTAGCCCATTTGTAAAAGGGGAACATAGGCAGCCGTCATTGGTTCGGTCTAAAAAAAATAAAATTTCAAATACAAGACCAATCGCTTGTGTTTCAAAAAACTATTAAATTTAACCTACAGATTCATTACGGTTAAAACAATCTTTGATGAGTTCAAGCGCGGTCTACTCTTGACTCGCTACACGCTAGCAAAACAACAATAAAACACTTAATCAACTTAATGTGTCTGCAATGACAGTGGGTGGATATTCCGAACAGCAAGGTTAACCTAGTCACTCGTACTCGGTCCTTCATCTTTCCTCCCCTTCCCTTTCCCACGGCAGGTATTCTTTGCCTTCACAGGAAATATCCCCGTAGTCCTTCTACCTGGCTCTGAGACCCTCCTCGATGCCTCTGTCAAACCTGTGGCCGCTAACGCAACCCTTTCCCTAGCTCTATCATGAGTTGCTCTCTCTGAGTCGCCATATCCGTGCTCTGATCGGCCATCCAACTAGCATTGGCCTCATAGTCAGCCATATCATCCCCAATACTATCCTGAGGGTTAGCCATCGCTTCGGCCCTCCTCAAAGTTGAGCTGTCACGGCGATCAAGGCCCAATAGCTCACTTTGTCTCCATAGAAGAGCCATTTGTGTCTCCCCTATACACTTCTCATACCAGTTCAAATATCGAGTGGACAGAACAGTGCCCCCTCTCTAGTGAAAGAGAACCCTGGCAGAAAAAGACGCATATTGCCATAACCGCATGAAAAGCAATAACGTCGAAGGATCATCCATAAAGAGCGATCCCACCTCAAAGGTAGTCGCATCACTCAAGCCTGTCAACAGAATCTGCTCCAGCCTGAACTGCCGCAACACCAAAGATGGAATATAGAAAGAAGAATGGGACAGCCCCGGAACTCTGACAATGAAGAGACCCTCCTGAACGGTCTGACAAGTCTGCAACTTCCAGTGAGGAACCCACCATCGCAAACGATGCGTGCGAAGTTTGGCCATCCAAAGCTCCAAGTCAGCCTGACTGCCTCCTATCACCAAGGGTCACCGAGAGAAAGACCAAGGATCACATGTCACTGGTACCTCGGGCATCTCTTGTAACCGCTCCCTCAACCACAAAGTAAGCATAGCGGGACTTCCTCCCCACATCTATCGGCTACCGGTCGCCATCCGACCTATGCCAAGAAATGTTTCGCCCAAGATCAAGGGTACGATATCTCCTCCGCTCCGGCACTGCCTCACCAGGTCCAGAACACTGTGGTGGCATACCCCCAAGGACGTGAATATGAACAGAGTAGCAATCACGCACAGAGCAAAAGCTTTCCACGCAGCAATGCTCCCATCAACACCGGCAAGCCTATCAGGCAGCCCCAAAATGTCAACATGATCAGTATTCGGTATCAGCATCCCGTATGCTTCTTCAGCCGAAACACCAAGCAGGGACATCAACTTCTCAACGGTGGTCAGGTCGCCCGTCAAAGGAAGAACAATCTGCTCCACCTCAGGTCCTCTAAGAATAGCCCAAAAATCCTCAAACGTGGGCGTAATCTCATTATATGAGAAGATGTACACGTGCCTCGTTTCGTCCCAGAAACGAGCCGCAACTCTCAGAAGGTCCCAATCCGGCGCAAGCTCCTTCAAAGCCCAAACCGCCTTCATCCTATAACAACCCTCGAAAAACTCTTTGTTTTACCTCGTGTGGTGCCGTACCCACGTCTTGAACCTTTCCAAAAATCGCTCTTGCATTTGAGACGACAATCTTGGAAATGTGGCCATTGGAAAACAAAGGAAACTTCAAGTATTTGAGAAAGAAACAGAATTCAGCTTCAAAAACAAGCGTGAGACTTCTAAATCTGCAGAAACTGGACTGCAATTTAAACAAGTCGAAGTTGAAGAACGGGTCGGCCGACCTGTTTTTCAGGTTGACCCAGTCAAACCCGCAGCCTTACTGCACCAATGTCCCACGACATTTCCAAAGAAAGCCCTATTCATGCCTTGGCCAAAATTGACAACCTGTGATCAATTCACTTATTGCAAATACCACATCCGCTCTGGGCTCGTGCAACAGTGCAATTAATAAATAACAGTGCATATTGCTATAAATTTTGCCTGCTCAAATTTTATTATTCAATGCATTTCATGTTATTATTTATTTTTGATCAACCTACTTGCTTATCTGTCAAGAATAAGTAAAAAGTAGTCATAATAAATACTCAAGTGTACAAAAGTTTGCCCCAAGGGCCTTTCAAGTACAAAACAATATATGTTACAGGCAGTGTGTCACGACCCTGAACCTAGGCACATTTTGGTCACATGTGAAGCACGTGGGGTTGGGTATGCCTTGCATATCATCCTTTGTTTGTTGGCATTTGGATTGCTTACATGTTCATTTTGGCATTTTTGATGAACTATGTGATTTTAGATGTTATAACTTGATTGAATCATATAATGTCTAAATAAAGAAATTTGTGTAGTTAATTGGTAACACTTGAAATTTGATTGAAAGTGTTATGAAAGTTATCAAGGTGCTTAGGTGTAATTATAAGTTCAAGGTAGTTGTTTGTTGAATTTCAATCTTGGAGGAGCTTGGTTGTAACTTTGTTTATATAAATCTTCTTAAAGCTTCCTCAAGAAGCTTATTACGTTCTTCAGCTTTCTCCTTCCTTCTCTCAGCCAAGAAGGTTCCCAAACCCTAGCTTAACTTCTAAAAATCATAGAAATTCAGCCTTTAAGTTGTTGTTGATTCCAGCTTTAATTTCTTGCTAAGGGAGTTGAGTAGAGCAAGTTTATCCGATTATATCTATCTTTTGGCTTGGTAAGTTGTTATGTTTTCTTTCTATACATGTTCATGCTGGGATTAAAGATGATATTCTGAGTATGTGATGTATCCTTAGTGATGTTTGACAAGTTTATGGCTTGTAATTGTTGAAACCATGAACTGAGTATGAGTAGGTTGAGAGGGGATAATTTATGGGTTGAAATCTGATCAAAGAAGGTTAGGATTAAGGGTAAGGTTGTGTTTTATATGTTATGGGGTATAAAGGGAGTATATGGTGGTCTAAAACATGGGTTTAAACTGTTTTGGGAATGACCTTGTATGAGCTGCAGAAGAACTGAAGTTGTTGTTGTTGTTCCTGCTGAAGAACCAGCTTCAGTTGCTGCTTCTGGTGTTGGGCACGACTCATGCCCTGTAGCACGAGTCATGACCATGATGTAGGCAGTTGTGCGACATATCATGACCAATATGGTCACGATTCGTAGAAACTGACCAGTCGTGCAGGGGTTGGGCATGACTCGTGCCAACCATCACGACTCGTGCCCAGGACAGATTTCTGGGACTGACTTTGTAGGCTTGGGGCACTAAGCAAGCTAGTATAGAATCAATGCTCTTTAACTATACTTATAGTACAACGTTAGTACAACATTGTGGAACTTGAAATAGTCCAAATGGATATTGGGAAGAGCTTTAAATAATGTCGTGAACATGCTTGAAAGGCAGTTTATGAAACTTGAACCAAAGGTTATAAAACTTGGTATTTGAACTTGAAACCTAAAGAGAAGGTGTTTAATGTTGTATTGTGAATGCGTAGGGCTGCTTATAGCATGTTGTATCTCTACGTGGTTGACCTTAGAGGGGTATTGGTTTATATAGTGCCCTAAATAGAGGTTGCACTACTACATTCGTTAGGCAGGAGTTTGAAAACCCTGTTACTGGTTTCCATAGTATGTAATGAATATGTAAGACTTATGTGATATACTTGGTGCCATAAGTGCTTACCTGTTTCTAGTTTTTGTGCACATAGTGTTTACATATGTGTTGCAATGTTTCATTGGTTGAGCATGAGTATTAATACCATGTCATTATATTGTTGTTATTCACTAGTGTTGAAATACATGTGCACTATTGTGATTGGTTTAACATGAGTTATATTCCATGTTATGTATATTGATGTCCCCTGGGGTGGACTTATTTTCAAGTATATGTTATGTACTTGGATATGGTAGTATCAGCTGATCATTGTGGGGGTATATGGAATACTATCACTTATGAGAATATATTTCATAAGGTGTTTAGATTGCCTTATACCTGTGACCTCTCCCCCTTCTGTGGCCACGGTCTGGGGGTGCGCAGCTTCTGTATATATGTGCAGTCAGTTACAAATAGCTGATAACTTATATGGGTCTCCGATAGAGATCGTATAAGACGTGAATAAGCACTAGCAGTTCACGAGAGTGGAGTATTCCTCCCACCGTTATACGACATATGATTCAGATGGGAATGGTAAGGGAAAGGTAACGTATAGTGTTTACTATTTTTCCCAATGTGATATTGGCAACCTGATTGTGTGTTGCATAGTATATGACTTACTGGTCAGATGGAAAAGGTAATGTAATGTGTTTACTGTTTTCCAATGTTGAGCAACCTGTTATGTGTTGCATATTGTATGGCATATTGTTGCATACATAATAGCTTGCTGAGATTTTATCTCACCCCTTCTCCCTTTATTGTTTTAGATCCCGCTGAGACAGGAGGACCGGACAAGTGAGGCCGGGTGAAGAGTTTGGACTTCTTTTGGGTTGTCAGGGTATGTGTTGATTTGGGAGTTGGGGCTGGACCATGGTTGTTATTCTTTTGGGAAATGTTTTGTATATAAAGTTTTACAAACATGTTTCAGTTGTATTGTGTTGTAAGCAACTTAAACTTGGTTTGTTTTATGGTTGGCTTGTGTAAGCCTTTCCAGTTGTATAATTTGTTAAAACAGGGTGTGTTTGATTTAAAACAGGTTTATATATCACCTCCGTGTAGAGAGGTTATTTTGAAATTGTTTTGAAAATGAGTTGTTTACCTTTCAAGTTAAAGGAAATAAAAGTTTTTGGAAATGGTATATTTTGGGACCCTCCATCATGGGACACAGTTTATAGGTCCGGGAGTTGGGAGGCGCCCACAGTTGGTATCAGAGCTTTGGCTAGAAGTCAAGGGTAGATGTCTAGTCTAAGGGGGAGTGTGTGATATCTGACGCCGATTGTTTCCTGCAGGGATTATTGTAATGGCTGGGACTAATGGTGACCAGCAGAGAGAACAGGGAAATATTGGTGATCAGGGTGCTGGGGGAGATCAGAATGCCGAGATGATGGCTATGTTTCGGGTATTCCTCCAGAATATGGCAGCTCAGGGTAGAGCACAGCAGTAACCTGAGGCAAGGCCAACACAGGGGTTAGAGAAGTTTATCAAATTGTCTCCACCAAGCTTCAACGGAGATCCAGATCCATTGGTAGCTGAGAGGTGGCTGGAAGCCATGACAAAAATCTTTATTGCAATGGAGAGCACAGATGAAGAAAAAGTTCGATGTGCAGTGTTTAAGCTAGAGGGTCCTGCCGAGCATTGGTGGCAAATTCTTAAAGAAAGCTGGGAGCGGGATCATACGCCCCAGACTTGGGACAACTTTGTTGAGAAATTCAAGGAGCATTTCATCCCAGTGATTACTAAAGATAAGAAAGAGGTAGAGTTCTTGAAGCTTGAGCAGGGGGTTATGTCAGTATCCCAGTATTCTGCAAAATTTACAGAGATAGCAAGGTATTGCCAACATCTTGTACCAGATGAAAGCAGGAGGGTTTACCGGTTTGTTAAAGGATTGAGGTTGGAATTCAGGAAGCAATTGTTGACTCACGATTTTCCTACCTACCAGGCGGCAGTTAATATGGCCTACAGAATTGAGAATGACATTGATGAACATAAGGGTAAATCAGAGGTAAGTGGAAGCAAGGATAAGTTCCAAGGCCAGAGTTCAGGGCAGAGCAAGAGTCAGATTAAAGCTTCAATTTCTGGAGTGGCTAAGGGAGGAACAGGCACAGTTTCAACAAGGCCTGTATCCCGTCAATTTGGGACTATTTGCAACTTTTGCAAGAGGATAGGGCATTCTGAAGATAACTGTTGGAGGAAACAGGGTAAATGTCTGAACTGTGGAGAGATGGGGCACTTCAAGAAGGACTGTCCTAAATTTAAAAAGGGTCAAGCTCTGGGTGGTAAACAGCAAGGTTACCAGCCCAGAGGTGGTGTGAAAAGAGATGTAAAGGGGAAACCAAAAGAGAAAGTGCAAGGCAGAGTGTTCGCCTTAGGCCGAGGTGAGGTAGATCCCACAGCGGTGATTAGAGGTATTGTCCCTGTCTCAGGGGTCAAGGCTCATGTTCTTATCGACCCTGGATCATCTCATTCATATGTGGCATCTCATTTTGCATTTACATTGCATAAGTTGCCTATGTTGTTACCTTATGTGTTAGAGGTACTCCTGTGGGAGAGCACCTCGAATCCTCTTTGATCTATCATGGCTGTGAGGTGATTATTTGTGGGCATGTATTGCCAGTGGATTTGGTAGAGTTACCAATCCAAGACTTTGATGTTATTTTAGGCATGGACTGGTTGAGTTCTTGTCATGCCTTGGTGGACTGTCACAGAAAGTGAGTCACCTTTTCTATGCCTGATGTGCCTGTGTTTATGTTTGATGCTGATAAATCTTTATTTGGCATTCATGTTATTTCTGCACTAAAGGCTAGGAAGTTGTTATCAAAGGGGTGTGAGGGTTACTTGGCATATGTGGTAGACTCTGGCAAGAAGTCTCCTGAACTAGCTTGTGTTCCAGTTGTGAATGAGTTCAATGACATATTCTCAACTGAGTATAGTATGCCTCCAGATAGAGAAGTGGAGTTTTGTATTGACTTATTGCCAGGTACTTCACCAATTTCTAAAGCACCCTCCAGAATGGCTCCAGCTGAGTTAAAAGAGTTGAAACTTCAGTTGCAGGAGTTGCTAGATAGGGGTTTTATTCGACCCAGTGTATCACCCTGGGGAGCACCAGTGTTTTTTGTTAGGAAGAAGGATGGTACTTTGCGGTTGTGTATTGATTATAGACTACTGAATCAAGCTACAATTAAGAACAAATATCCTCTTCCTCACATTGATGATTTGTTTGATCAACTCCAAGGTTCCGTTATATATTCTAAGTTGCATTTACGTAGCGGATACCATCAGTTGAAAATCAAGCCAAATAATGTGTCTAAAACAGCTTTCAGAACAAGGTACGGGCATTATGAATTTCTTGTTATGCCATTTGGGTTGACTAATGCACCAGCAGTGTTCATGGACATGATGAATAGGATCCTTAAACCATATCTTGACAGTTTTGTTGTTGTGTTTATTGATGATATCCTGGTATACTCAAAATCCAGGGAGGATCACGAGAGGCACTTGAGAATTGTTTTATCCGTGCTTCGTGAGAAACAGTTGTTTGTAAAGTTCAGCAAATGTGAGTTTTGGCTGGAACAGATTTCTTTTCTGGGTCATGTGGTATCCAGTAGTGGTATTGCGGTGGATCCTTCAAAAATTGATGTCGTAGTCAACTGGAAACAACCTTCTACTGTGACAGAGGTTCGTAGTTTCCTTGGTTTAGCGGGGTACTATCGAAGATTTATTGAGGGATTTTGAGGATTGCAACTCCGTTGACTAGATTGACTCGGAAGGATGTACCATTTATATGGGATGCTAAGTGTGAAGCTGGCTTTACTGAACTGAAGAAGAGATTGACTTTAGCTCCTATTCTTACACTTCCAGAGGGTTGTGAGAACTTTTTTATTTTCAGTGATGCCTCTAAAGAGGGTTTGGGTTGTGTACTTATGCAGAATGGGAAGGTAATTGCGTATGCTTCGAGGAAGTTATCACCAGCGGAGCAGAATTATCCTACCCACGATATGGAGTTAGCACCTATTGTTTTTGCATTGCATAAATGGAAACATTACTTGTATGGGGCAAAGTTTGAGATATTCACAGATCATAAGAGCCTGAAGTACTTGTTTACCCAGAAGGAACTGAACAACAGACAGAGGCGATGGTTGGAGCTTCTGAAAGACTATGATTGTGTTATTTCTTATCATCCCGGGAAGGCCAATGTGGTAGCTGATGCTATTAGCCGTAAGGCTCATCTATCGTCCTTGGTATCTCGGGAGTTGAAAGGTGATATGTTGTTTGCTAATGTCAGAACTGTTCCTACTCTTTATGGAGATCTTATGGAAGCTCAGTTGAATGATGATGAGTTGAAGAAAATCAGGGAGAAATTGCAAGATGGAAAGTTTGGGGAGTTTTCATTGAACAAGGATGGAATTCTTACCTTCAAAGGCAGGATTTGCGTACCTTCTTTCCCCGAGATTAAAAGGCAGGTATTAGAGGAGGGCCATAAGTCCCGATTTGCTATTCATCCAGGAAGCACCAAGATGTGTCAGGATCTGAAAAGGGGTTACTGGTGGAATGGCATGAAAAAGGAAATTGCAGAATTCGTGTCAAAATGTCTAACTTGTCAACAAAACAAAGCGGAACATCAGAGGCCAGCAGGATTGCTTCAACCACTTGATATTCCGGAATGGAAGTGGGAGGGCATTTCTATGGATTTTGTGACAGGATTGCCTCCTACTCCGAGAAAGATGGATGCTATATGGGTGATTGTGGATGGATTGACCAAATCAGCTAATTTCCTTCTAGTTTCAACCAAGTATTCCTTGGAGATATTGGCCCAGTTGTATATCCGTGAGATTGAGATTGCATGGGGTACTTGTCAACATTGTTTCTGATAGGGATCCGAGATTCACCTCGCGGTTTTTGGAGGGCTTTGCATGAAGCCTTGGGATCCAAGTTGAGTTTCAGTACAGCATTTCATCCTCAGACTGATGGGTAGACAGAGAGGACCATTTAGATTCTCGAGGACATGCTACGGGCTTATGTGATGGACTTCCAGTTATCTTTGGAAGACCATTTGCCTTTAGTGGAGTTTGCCTACAACAATAGCTACCAATCCAGCATTGAGATGGCACCATATGAGGCACTGTATGGGAGGAAATGTAGGTCCCCAATGTGTTGGGACGAGGCTGGTGAGGCTAAACTTTGGGGTCCATGTTGAGGAAGTATTGTTATGATTCCTCTCATGTGTTGAGTTCTCCTCCTGAGGATGTCCAGGCGGATATGACCTATGTGGAGGTACCTTTGCGGATTCTAGAGAGGCAGGTCCGGGAATTGCGTACCAAGAGTATTCCTGTGGTGAAAGTTCTTTGGAAGAATCACACCATTGAGGAAGCTACTTGGGAATTGGAATCTGAGATGAGGCAGAAGTATCCTGAGTTGTTTGATCATTCAGGTAAGTGAAGACCAAATTCGAGATGAAATTTGTTTAAGGGGGGAGTGAGTGTCATGACCCTGAACCTAGGCACATTTTTGGTCACACGTGAAGCACGTGGGGTTGGGTATGCCTTGCATATCATCCTTTGTTTGTTGGCATTTGGATTGCTTACATGTTCATTTTGGCATTTTTGATGAACTATGTGATTTTAGATGTTATAACTTGATTGAATCATATAATGTCTAAATAAAGAAATTTGTGTAGTTAATTGGTAACACTTGAAATTTGATTGAAAGTGTTATGAAAGTTATCAAGGTGCTTAGGTGTAATTATAAGTTTAAGGTAGTTGTTTGTTGAATTTCAATCTTGGAGGAGCTTGGTTGTAACTTTGTTTATATAAATCTTCTTAAAGCTTCCTCAAGAAGCTTATTACGTTCTTCAACTTTCTCCTTCCTTCTCTCAGCCAAGAAGGTTCCCAAACCCTAGCTTAACTTCTAAAAATCATAGAAATTCAGCCTTTAAGTTGTTGATTCCAGCTTTAATTTCTTGCTAAGGGAGTTGAGTAGAGCAAGTTTATCCGATTATATCTTTCTTTTGGCTTGGTAAGTTGTTATGTTTTCTTTCTATACATGTTCATGCTTGGATTAAAGATGATATTCTGAGTATGTGATGTATCCTTAGTGATGTTTGACAAGTTTATGGCTTGTAATTGTTGAAACCATGAACTGAGTATGAGTAGGTTGAGAGGGGATAATTTATGGGTTGAAATCTGATCAAAGAAGGTTTGGATTAAGGGTAAGGTTGTGGTTTATATGTTATGGGGTATAAAGGGAGTATATGGTGGTCTAAAACATGGGTTTAAACTGTTTTGGGAATGACCTTGTATGAGCTGCAGAAGAACTGAAGTTGTTGTTGTTGTTCCTGCTGAAGAACCAGCTTCAGTTGCTGCTTCTGGTGTTGGGCACGACTCGTGCCCTGTAGCATGAGTCGTGACCATGATGTAGGTAGTCGTGCGACATATCATGACCAATATGGTCACGAGTCGTAGAAACTGACCAGTCGTGTAGGGGTTGGGCACGACTCGTGCCAACCATCACGACTCGTGCCCAGAACAGATTTATGGGACTGACTTTGTAGGCTTGGGGCACTAAGCAAGCTAGTATAGAATCAATGCTCTTTAACTATACTTATAGTACAACGTTAGTACAACATTGTGGAACTTGAAATAGTCCAAATGGATATTGGGAAGAGCTTTAAATAATGTCGTGAACATGCTTGAAAGGCAGTTTATGAAACTTGAACCAAAGGTTATAAAACTTGGTATTTGAACTTGAAACCTAAAGGGAAGGTGTTTACTGTTGTATTGTGAACGCGTAGGGCTACATATAGCATGTTGTATCTCTACGTGGTTGACCCTAGAGGGGTATTGGTTTATATAGTGCCCTAAATAGAGGTTGCACTACTACATTCGTTAGGCAGGAGTTTAAAAACCCTGTTACTGGTTTCCATAGTATGTAATGAATATGTAAGACTTATGTGATATACTTGGTGCCATAAGTGCTTACCTGTTTCTAGTTTGTTGTGCACATAGTGTTTACATACGTGTTGCACTGTTTCATTGGTTGAGCATGAGTATTAATACCATGTCATTGTTGAAACCATGAACTGAGTATGAGTAGGTTGAGAGGGGATAATTTATGGGTTGAAATCTGATCAAAGAAGGTTTGGATTAAGGGTAAGGTTGTGGTTTATATGTTATGGGGTATAAAGGGAGTATATGGTGGTCTAAAACATGGGTTTAAACTGTTTTGGGAATGACCTTGTATGAGCTGCAGAAGAACTGAAGTTGTTGTTGTTGTTCCTGCTGAAGAACCAGCTTCAGTTGCTGCTTCTGGTGTTGGGCACGACTCGTGCCCTGTAGCATGAGTCGTGACCATGATGTAGGTAGTCGTGCGACATATCATGACCAATATGGTCACGAGTCGTAGAAACTGACCAGTCGTGTAGGGGTTGGGCACGACTCGTGCCAACCATCACGACTCGTGCCCAGAACAGATTTATGGGACTGACTTTGTAGGCTTGGGGCACTAAGCAAGCTAGTATAGAATCAATGCTCTTTAACTATACTTATAGTACAACGTTAGTACAACATTGTGGAACTTGAAATAGTCCAAATGGATATTGGGAAGAGCTTTAAATAATGTCGTGAACATGCTTGAAAGGCAGTTTATGAAACTTGAACCAAAGGTTATAAAACTTGGTATTTGAACTTGAAACCTAAAGGGAAGGTGTTTACTGTTGTATTGTGAACGCGTAGGGCTACATATAGCATGTTGTATCTCTACGTGGTTGACCCTAGAGGGGTATTGGTTTATATAGTGCCCTAAATAGAGGTTGCACTACTACATTCGTTAGGCAGGAGTTTAAAAACCCTGTTACTGGTTTCCATAGTATGTAATGAATATGTAAGACTTATGTGATATACTTGGTGCCATAAGTGCTTACCTGTTTCTAGTTTGTTGTGCACATAGTGTTTACATACGTGTTGCACTGTTTCATTGGTTGAGCATGAGTATTAATACCATGTCATTATATTGTTGTTATTCACTAGTGTTGAAATACATGTGCACTATTGTGATTGGTTTAACATGAGTTATAGTTCCATGTTATGTATATTGATGTCCCCTAGGGTGGACTTATTTTCAAGTATCTTTTATATACTTGGATATGGTAGTATCAGCTGATCATTGTGGGGGTATATGGAATACTATCACTTATGAGAATATATTTCATAAGGTGTTTAGATTGCCTTATACCTGTGACCTCTCCCCCTTTTGTGGCCACGGTCTGGGGGTGCGCAGCTTCTGTATATATGTACAGTCAGTTACAGATAGCTGATAACTTATATGGGTCTCCGATAGAGATCGTATAAGACGTGAATAAGCACTAGCAGTTCACGAGAGTGGAGTATTCCTCCCACCGTTATACGACATATGATTCAGATGGGAATGGTAAGGGAAAGGTAACTTAAAGTGTTTACTGTTTTTCCCAATGTGATATTGGCAACCTGATTGTGTGTTGCATAGTATATGACTTACTGGTCAGATGGAAAAGGTAATGTAATGTGTTTACTGTTTTCCAATGTTGAGCAACCTGTTATGTGTTGCATATTATATGGCATATTGCTGCATACATAATAGCTTGCTGAGATTTTATCTCACCCCTTCTCCCTTTATTGTTTTAGATCCCGCTGAGACAGGAGGACCGGACCAGTGAGGCCGGGGAAAGAGTTTGGACTTCTTTTGGGTTGTCAGGGTATGTGTTGATTTGGGAGTTGGGGCTGGACCATGGTTGTTATTCTTTTGGGAAATGTTTTGTATATAAAGTTTTACAAACATGTTTCAGTTGTATTGTGTTGTAAGTAACTTAAACTTGGTTTGTTTTATGGTTGGCTTGTGTAAGCCTTTCCAGTTGTATAATTTGTTAAAACAGGTTGTGTTTGATTTAAAACAGGTTTATATATCACCTCCGTGTAGAGAGATTATTTTGAAATTGTTTTGAAAATGAGTTGTTTACCTTTCAAGTTAAAGGAAATAAAAGTTTTTGGAAATGGTATATTTTGGGACCCTCCATCCTGGGACACGGTTTATAGGTTTGGGAGTTGGAGGCGCCCATACAATGCACACAATTGTCTTAAAGAATCAACGGGACTACTCAGAGTTCGGCTCGTCATCCGAGCACTTAGCATACTGCCCCGCAACAGCAGGATCCGTGGTGGACAGATAATCCACGAACTCATCAAAGCCAGAGTACGAGAAGTGACGGCCCCGCGCCTGTGCTCCCGAAGACTCTCCATGCTCAAATCCCGAGTACGAAGAATGGCGAGCCCCAAATCTAGCAGTCTCACCAGAGAACTGGCTAAAGCCCCGTCCAACATCTATACCATCAGCCGTGGAAGCAGATGAGTCTCTCGCAACAGACGGCCGAAAAGGCATCGGCTCATGAACAGCCGCATTCCTCCGAGAACCGCACCGCAGGAAGTTAACAAGCCTCCTAGCGAAACTAGTCATCCCATCCAGACGTCTGACGGTCTGATCATAAGTACGGCCAGAAACCTGCAAACCAGGAAATCCATCAAAAGACAGAAAGTACAGCACAGATGCAACATTTGCAGAATGCTACTACAAGTACAGAAAAGCAACAAGATACTCACCGAAGCACTGGGTTTAACTCTGTATTGAGGCCTTGCCTGCTCCGGGATGGGAATCGTCAATCGCCTGCGAGAACCACCAATGCCCTCGAATGCCAAGCGAGTGCGGGGGAGCGGATAATCTCTGGGATGCGCAGGGTCCTCACCCTCTCTGGCC
This sequence comes from Adenophora triphylla var. japonica, assembly GCA_022495995.1. Classification (NCBI taxonomy): domain Eukaryota; kingdom Viridiplantae; phylum Streptophyta; class Magnoliopsida; order Asterales; family Campanulaceae; genus Adenophora; species Adenophora triphylla. The sequence continues at coordinate 145,078 of JAFEMH010005177.1, read as the reverse complement.
ATCACCTGTGGGCTCCTCAGCCTCATCCTTCGAAAGATGTCATAGTCATCATCCTTAATGATGTTCTCAACATGAGGCACTTCCTGCCTGTACCGCTACAACTCCTCCACAGCTATGGACATAGGAAACATCATGTGAAGAGGCGGATCCCTCGGAACCAAGGGACCAGATCCCGGAGCGTACTGCCAAGACACCCTCTCGCCAAGATACATGACGTCACAGTGAAGCCCCACTAGCAGCTTCCGCTGACTTGTCACCTCCCTAGTAGCATTTACGACAGCCTGATCAAACCGGCTCCACCAAGTCAAGTTGATCCGCGGCGAAAAGTCTCGGTCCAGAGCCAAAGACACCTCCTCGTAAGTCACATGGGTACTCTCCCTTGACTTCACCGGCTTCCTAGCCGCCTTCTGCCAAGTCAGCATGGCATGAAACAAAGGAGCATACGCCTCCCTGATGGTCCACCGATGCGGTGAAACACCTCAAAGCACCACACCTATAAAATGCCAGGAAAGTTATGTCAGATACAAATCAGATACAAACAAGTACAAGTGGGACAAGGCAGAGAAAAAGAAGGAGACTCACATCTAGCACAAACTGAAAATAGCAGAACGAGTTGTCCTCCCCCCGGGAACACCTATCCAAGGCAAAGAAAAGCTCGGCCAGACCAGCTTCTCCCCAGGCAAACCCTCTCACAGCCTCCAGATCAATCAGGGAGCCAAGCAAAGTAAACTAACACGTCGTGTCAGCATTGGAAAAAAGGGTTGCTGAAATTACTCGGACTTTTCGCGCGGGGGACGCAGAAAGGGCGGTTAATTTCAGTTGGCGAGGTATTCTGGAGCCCTGGGGTCTGCCTTGCTGTGCCGTTCCATCTCCCAGGTCATCGGGACCGTTGACCACCCTCGTTTGGTAGAGGGGGTTGGATGAGAACAGACGGTAGTCGAGGAAGTCGCCGTGGGCAAAACCCTTGAGGTCGAACTGGTCTAGAGTGGCCTCTAGCTTTCTGTCTGAAGCTGCCTGTGACACTTTAAGGGCTTGGTCCCTGTAGGTCTTTCGAGCTTGGTCTTCGTCCCAAAGACGGCTTTCTTGAGCGGCTAGTTCCATGAGGGCTTTCCTTGCGAGAGCTAAACAGTCTCCGTAGGTACGCACCGTCTGACTAGTGTCCATAACCGTGATCACATTCAAATCGCCGAATGGCGGAAACACTTGGATTACGTTGACGAAGGAAGTCAGACTGGGACATTCCATGCGGCCTTCCTTGATCTCGATTACCAAGAAATTTGCCCATATCTGCTTGATTGGCCCCACGGGGGTGTTGAATTCTGCAATGTTGACAGTCTCGTGATCCCGCTCGATTGCCAAGTCTATCAGAACTAGCAGCCTACTGGCAGGATGTCTGAATCCGGGACCGTGATGGCTGGGAGCGGAATCGAACTGGAGCATGTTCATGCTGAGGTGGTCGTTTCCCCTGTCGGAAGCTAACTCTGTCTTGCGAGGAAGACCTTCACAGATGTTTTCGGGGTGGCTGCTGGAAGCGTTCCCGAGGTTGATCTGACTCGTAGCAGGGTGAGGAGCTTGGCCTCCTTCGTTGTTGCCCTCCGCCCGCGGCGCTGAGGGTATAAGCTTGACCGACTGGCACGGGCCGGTTGCCACCGGCCGGTACTCGGAAGTAATGATGACTGATGAGAGTTCTGATGGACGGTCTTAAGCAGGACTTGAAGATCCGCATCTGTTCATCCTTGGAGAGTGGCTCCATGATCTCAGAGAGTTTCCAGCTCCACCTTTTGTAGAATTCTCCTACACTTTCATCAGCTTTCTGCTCAGTGGTGATTAAGTCCTCGCGACTCGTCTCCCACTCTAAGTTGGATCGGTACTGCCTGTGAAGATGTTACCGATCCGATCCCAGTGTGGCGATCCGTGTGCTCGACCCTTAGAAACCATCGTAACGCCGAACTTTTGAGCGTATGCCGGAAGTGGTCGGCCATTTGCCGGAGGGTTGCTCCTTTGCTCTCATGCCAAGAACGTAGGTGTCGACATGCGTTTGAGGACATTCGGTTCCGTCGAATCGGTCCATCTCCCAGCATTCCGAACTCGGGCAGGGAGAGGCGTGACCATTCCCTGATCTCGTGGATTTGAGCGTTTCCGCTTTGGAGCCGCTCATGGTGGCTTTCTGTGTCTTTCATCCGCTCGACCATCCAGCTAAGGTTGGGTCCAGTGGTGGACTTTGAGGCTCGGCGCGGTGCTACCACGTGAGTGGTAGTGACTGAGGTGGAAGGCTTGGGTATATGAGAATATACTGGGGCCTTTTCTCGAACCAGATCGGGTTTGTCCCGGTGTTTAGGGATTCGTGTATAGGCAACGGGATGAACCCGGGAGGGTATTGAGGAATATTGGCATCCGCTCGAGATGGTCAATGGTGGCCTGGTGGTATTGAGTGATGGGAGTAGCACTGGGCTGGCCAAAAATGACAGGGTTGCCCTGAGAGGTGGCAACATGGAGCCTAGGTCGGCTGCTTCCTTGATTCGTTGGCATCCCATATGTTGGCGGGGGAGGAACCTGATTGAAGGTTTGGTGAACTGGTTTCGGGGAATCGTCATCCTCGACCAGGACAAAAGTACCATCTGACTGGGGGATAGCTGCTATACCTCGCTCATTCAGAAGCTGTACCACGAAATTCTGCTGATCTTCTTTCTGCCTCTTGTGAACCTCACAAGCCCGGATGGCTTCTTCCAAAGTCATATCTGTTACCGGTGGCGGGGGTCCGTCCCCGTCACGATTTCTCGGTGAGCTAGACATGTCAGATATTCTGGCTGAGGGAACTGAGGGAACCGAAGAACTTGTACGACGCCGCCGTAACGGTGATCCTGGCAAGGCGCCGACCCGGAAATCGAACCACTTTCTCGCTCATTGCGAGGGGAACGAAAGGAAGGGTTTAGGGTTCGGAAAAGGGTATTTGGCTCAAGGTTTCGGACTTGTGCAATGTGCAGTTACCGATTAATGTTTACTTAAAACGCGTTTTCTCAGAGTCCTAATCGGTTGAAAAGAGCGAGTCTTCTTTTTCGCAACTAATCCTAGAGCTCTAATCAGTGGATCTCGTCACTACGCTTATAAGCCCCTCGTTTCCATTGTAGATCATCTTTCTCAGGACGGACTATCCCGAGCGAGGTCTGATAAGGCAAGCGAGTTCCACCGACAAAGGAAAAAAGTGAACTTAAGGCTAGCTGATCACGCAAACTTTTGACGTGTGCGGCGTACGGGCCACGGTCGAGGTCAACGTTCTTAAGTTAAGGCGGGGATCGTGCCAAAATTTTGGCATGACCTCTCCTTACTCACTTGTGCGAGAGACCTTAGCTTTTAGCGTTGGCCAAGTTGTGGCTGGCACGGTACATACGACGAGGTTTGGTGACACGGTGTCACATTGAACCTTTGGGTATATTTTTCGGCAGAGCTCCGCGTCAAAGTCAAGGCTGAAGAGCTCAAGACTTCGGGTCGGGAACGACCTTTGGTCTCAATCTCTCGAGCTTGACTCGGAGCGGGGCCCGGCGTAAAAAACATACACTTAGGCTTTATGACACGAGCTAAGCCAAAAATCAACCGGGGTCTTGGACAAAGTGTGACACAAAGAGTGCATGGATTACACGGGCTAGGATGGGATGTTTGGGACGACCCCGTGCGCCCCCGAAAGGCATCTGGCAGGCCAATCGGGGTGCAACTGATAAGGCCATCCCGGGTTACGGGTTGTAGTGTGCAGTGTTCCGAGGCAGCAAGTGCGCGTAGTGTGCGGTCACTAAAATTCTTTTTCTGAGTAAAACAGAGATTTTTCAGAATGTGTCTTAAAGCATTATGATGTACAGTTCAAAAGACAGCAATGAAAATCGAGCATGAATGGGGATGCACAAACATGGTATGATTTTGAAAAGTTGACAATGTAACGCCTGAAAAAAAAAACCGTTCGAGGTTTGAGGGAACACACACACACGAAAACGAGGAAGGGTAAACGAAAGTTTGACCCACGGAAGGCTTTTTAGAAAACATCGACAGTTTTGAAAAAAGTATCTTGTCCCCAGCGGAGTCGCCAACTGAAATTACCCGGACTTCTCGCGCGGGGAAGCGGAAAGGGCGGTTGTCTTTCGCGGAGGGATGTGTCTGAGACCTCGCTTCATGGGAAGGAAAAATGAGGAGTCGCCACGCGGTTTTTGTATTTTGAGCCCAAAACGTTGAGAAATGGCTTTTGAAAATGGTGTCGTTTTTATTGGTAGCAAAAACTTAGGAAAAAGCTTTGAAAACAGGGATCATTTTTATTGGTAGCAAAAACAAGTAAAAAGCTTTTTGGAGTACCAGAGATTGTTAGGTTCGGAGGTCACGTTACATTTTGGGAAGAGTATTACGAGATCACCCAAAATGCCTCGCATGACGAGTCTTTCTACCTTTCTCGAAAACGTGTGTGTGTGTGTGTTTTGAAATGGGGGCTTGAATGACAAGCTTAATCTTGGTTTGAATGTCAAACGTTGATTAGGTGACTTTATTCGAAAAGACGAGCGTTTGCGTGGCAAACGTCGGTTTTGAGTTTGAAATGATCATTTGCGTGGCAAACGTCGATTTTGAACCGGGCGAGTCATTGTTAACGATTTTACGGGAAAATGCGTATTAAATGATTTTGAGTGTCAAATGGCGGCTTTTAATTTGAAGGATGAGCGTTCGGAGGCCAAACGTCATTTCGCGCGTTTTGAAAGAGAGTTCAAAGGACGAACTCCGGTTTTTGAACCGGGCATTACATTGTTAACGATTTTACGGGAAAATGCGTTTTTTAAATGATATGCGATCAACGAATCGGGTTGCGACTCGGACTTTTGAAAAGTAAATACTATCACGATCCAAACAGGTCGGACTTGTAAATGACAGTATTTAAAGCAGTGTCAACGGAATCAAACGATCCGGAATCGTAAATGACGATCGACAAGCCAAAACGGCTCGGAATTGTAAATGAAAAACGGCTCGGAATTGTAAATGACGATCAACGAGGCCAAACGGCTCGGAATTGTAAAATGACAGAAAATAAATGACGATCAACGGATCGATCGATCCGGAATAGTAAATGACAGAAAATGTAAATGGAACGGGGTCGGAACGCCGTTTTAACCCGTGATTACTTCTCTTTCGGGAAGAGAAGAGGATCGAGGGGCTAAAACGTATCGAACCCCGTTAGACGGAGGCGTCTACATTTCAGTAACGTTGTTCGCAACGGTTATAGCGACTGGCGCGTAAACCGAGACGGAACGAGAGATTTAGAGAGAGGGAGTTATACCTATGGCTAGGGTCGACTCCTTTGGCTCGGAAGGTGTGTACGGGACACGAAAAGTGGTTCGAAAGGTTGTTTCGAAGTGTTTAAGGGCGTATTTGATCGAAATACGGAAGTTTCACATGAATCGAGGCAAAACGGGAGCTCGGAAGGGGTGAAATCTGGTTGTGCCGTGGGTGAGAGTGAACTTTGGGGTAAAAATTCTTGGTCCTTTGCCTTTGACAGCAACTTCTATTTATAGGGTGAAAATTGCAGTAGGAGTCCGGACGGACTTGGACTGAATCCAGGGGTTTTTTGGTATTTTGGAAATCTGAGGGACTTGCTGGCAATTTGAGAAAAAGTGCACAGGGAGTCCGGCCGGACTTTGACTGTATACCAGGGGTATTTTAGTCTTTTCCCTTTGAATTTGATTGAAGGGTGACTAGAGGGAGGTGGCATGCGTGCCAAGTGTCCCTGTGAGTCACCAGCCATGTGGGATTTTTGTTCCCGGGTCCCGATTTTGTCCGTTTTTTAAATAACAGTCCGGAAAATGTCCGAAACGCCTCCGAAAAGTGCCGGAAAGTGCGTTTTTCAGGGAAAGCCGTGCTTTTACGTGTGATGACACGTGTTAAGTACGCTTCGACGTCGGGATGCTCGGGGCAGTCCCGGGACGTCTCGATGGCTTGACAACGGGGAGTTTAACGAGTTCCGGTTAACCTGGAGCGGGCCAGTTAACGGATTTCGGTTAACTTTCTGACGGATTTGACGATCCGGATTTGGGTACTTACAGTTGCAGACAGAGCAAACCACAAAAAACCCCTAGTCAAACAATCAGCTGTCATCCTCTCAGAGCCAGCCAAATACTCATCTATCCCCCTCCTCAAATGTGCCTCCATCGACCCGTACCGAATAGCAAGGCCCCTGGCATCCGTGATGTCAAAACCAAGCAGTCCCGACAACTGGTCCATGGTAAAATCGTCAAACCACTCTATGGGATTGCCTCAAAACGACAACCTGATAATCGCAGCAAAGTCCGTGAGAGTCACTGATGCTTCCCCCCCACCTAAAGTGAAACGTGTGGGTCGTGTCCCACCAATACTGGCTCAAATCGACATGGAGCACTTTAACCCTCTGTATCGAAGCCACCACAGCCACCGCGCTGATAAAGCCTCCTAGGCCAGAGTCTATCACAAACTGTCGTGGACTCCTCTCCCCATCACGAGCCACGTCTGGGAACATTTCCCATAGCTCGCGGATAGCCTCAACATCTCCCCTACTCTTGGTAGTGGACACGTCAACCGATCCTCGCCCCTGCAGGTAAACACAGCAAAGGTATGTTACTACAAAATAACGTACACAAAATGCACATGCACATGTCAAAATCACAAAAACGTATCGACACAAAGATATAGTTCAATCAATTCCCTAAAATATTTCCGTCCCATTTGGAGTATTAACGGTTCAAGTTTCAAAATCTCGTTCATTAACGGTTCATTTCCCTAAAATATTTCCATCCCAGTCGGAGTATTAACGGTTCAGGTTTCAAAATCCCGTTCATTAACGGTTCATTTCCCTAAAATATTTCTGTCCCAGTCGGAGTATTAACGGTTCAAGTTTCAAAATCCCATTCATTAACGGTTCATTTTCCTAAAATATTTCCGTCCCAGTCGGAGTATTAACGGTTCAAGTTTCAAAATCCATTCATTAACGGTTCATTTCCCTAAAATATTTCCGTCCCAGTCGGAGTATTAACGGTTCAGGTTTCAAAATTCCGTTCATTAACGGTTCATTTTCCTAAAATATTTTCGTCCCAGTCGGAGTATTAACGGTTCGAAATCCCAAAACATGCAAGTTGAAAAACCCGTCAAACCCGGAACTTTCAAAAACATTTTGAAAAATTCGTCAAACCCGGAACTTTCAAAACATTTCGAAAAACTCGTCAAACCCGGAACTTTCAAAAAATTTTGAAAAATCTGTCAAAATCGGAACTTTCAAAACATTTTGAAAAACCCGTCAAACCCGGAACTTTCAAAACATTTCGAAAACCCCGTCAAACCCGGAACTTTCAAACACTTTCCAAATTACTCCGTCCCAAATTAAACTCACTTTAATTTTGGAAAACACCCCTAGACATGGAATTTTTCTACCAAAATTTCTACGTTGTCTACCCATAACGTCAATTGCACTTAGCTAAAGTCAATTTCGACAAAAGGGCATCGCAAGGTCAAAAGCCCCAAAACGGGCACCAAGAACCCTAACTCAATTCAAATCAAAATTTCAAGAATGCAAATTCTAAAATTCAAAGGAATTTAGAGGATGCTTACCTTCCTCGCTATCCCCTCCTTGGATTTATGGCTATCCCGAGCTTTGTAAAACTCGGTCGGATCCATAGGAAGAGTGGTCGTTCGCACCGTCCTCTTAAGCCTCTTCCTCTCGTTGTCGGTCCTTCTATGTCGACCCCTCCGCCCCAATCTTGCTTCCATAGCAATAATCTCTCAAAGATTTCAACAAAGATCGAAGAAAAATGACGAATTTTTCTCTCTTTTCTCTCTTTCTCTCGGCAGAAACTCACAATTTTCTCCCTTTCACTCTAATGGCCGACGGTTTCTTTTAATTTGGCCAAACTGAGTAAAAGGCCGTCCGACTTCTTTTACGTGATGGGCCATTTTGGCCCAAATGCCAATTCAGCCCCTCATCTTTCCCAAATTTGACACTTTTCCTCAAAAGTTAAAAATTCCCCAGTTAGACATTTCTAACGCCCCCTCTCCCGGGGTTAAATCCCAGTTAGACATTTCTAACGCCCCTCTCCCGAGGTTAAATCCCAGTTAGACATTTATAATGCCCCTCTCCCGAGGTTAAATCCCAGTTAGACATTTCTAACGCCCCTCTCCCGAGGTTAAATTCCAGTTAGACATTTCTAACGCACCTCGGGAGGTTAAATTCCAGTTAGACATTTCTAACGCCCCTCTCCTGAGGTTAAATTTCAGCTGTCAATCATAAGCCCGACCATTCCATCTCAGCGGCAATCAATGTAAGCCCGCACAACAATCCCTCTTCGGCCATCATAGTAAGTCCGAGTATCTTTTTCCCCAGGTAAACAATCTTCTCCCCGGCCGTCAATCGTAAGCCCGACCATCCCCTTTCAACGGCAATCAATGTAAGCCCGCACAACAATCCCTCTTCGGCCGCCATCGTAAGCCCGAACATCCCTCCCCAGCAGGATCCTAAGACACTCCTTCTAAAGGAACGTCAATCAATCTCCTTTATTAGAACTCGGGATGCTTTTCCCCAGCACTGTGTCATTCTCTCTCGAGATAATATTCCGTTCCTAACCCCGATGTTGGAACGTCAATCCTTCTGTGTTGTTAAAAATGTCAGTTTAATACAACCATTCCCATCATCTCCACCATATCCCCAGCAGACAAATCCTGGCTATCATCATAATTCCAGCACCCAAGGCACGAACGCCTTACAAAAATCAGTCTCAAGGCACGAACACCTTCATCTCAGGTTAGAACGCCTCCGAACAGTTTCTCGTAGGTTCAGACGCCTCCGAATAGTCTCTCTCAGGTTAGAACGCCTCCGAACAGTTTCCTGTAGGATCAGACGCCTCCGAACAGTCTCTCTCAGGTTAGAACGCCTCCGAACAGTTTCCCGTAGGATCAGACGCCTCCGAACAGTCTCTTTCAGGTTAGAACGCCTCCGAACAGTTTCGACGCCTCCGAATAGTCTCTCTCAGGTTAGAATGCCTCCGAACAGTTTCCTGTAGGTTCAGATGCCTCCGAACAGTCTCTCTCAGGTTAGAACGCCTCCGAACAGTTTCCCATAGGTTTAAACGCCTCCGAACAGTCTCTCTCAGGTTAGAACGCCTCCAAACAGTTTCCCGTAGGTTCAGACGCCTCCGAACAGTCTCTCTCAGGTTAGAACGCCTCCGAACAGTTTCTCGTAGGTTCATACGCCTTCGAACAGTCTCTCTCAGGTTAGAACGCCTCCGAACAGTTTCCCGTAGGTTCAGACACCTCCGAACAGTCTCACTTAGGTTCAGACGCCTTCGAATAGTCTCCCTCAGGTATAGACGCCTTCGAATAGTCTCACTCAGGATAAGACACCTTCAAATTAGTCTCAACCAGGACGAACTCCTCCTAATCATTCCCCCACAGGTCGAGGCCCCTACGAAATGCCCTCGCACCCATGAACTACGATCGGCTTGATTCCCGCTCGGGATATGTAGGAATCCTTTTGCTAAGGGTCCAGCAATTTGGCCGCTCAGGTCTCTCCAATAAGGCATCCCCCGATTTGGATCCTTATCTTTTTCAACGACCCCACTTCATTCGAAAGTGACGTCACTGAGGGGCTACTGTAAGTACCCAAATCCAGATCGTTACAATCCATTAAAAGTCAACGGGAGTTCGTTAACTGACCCTTTCCAAGTTAACCGGAATCCGTTAACTCCCCTTTTTCGAGTCAACGAGGCTTCCCAGGACTGCCCCGTGTATCCAAATTTCAAAGTGTACTCAACACACGTTATCACATGTAAAAGTACCACTTTCCTCAAAATAAGCAATTTTTGGGACTTTCCGGGGTTGTTTCGGATATGTTCTCGGACAGTTATTTAGAAAACAGTCAAAACTGGGATTAACGGGACAAAAACCCTATCTTGGTGACTCACAGGGACACGTGGCACACATGCACATCTTCCCAAATCAACATCAATCAGATTCGAGGGTGAAAAGACCAAAATACCCCTGAAATTGAAGGTTAGGTTAGGCCGTCCGGCCTGTTCTTGAAGAAAAACCAAAATCCTCATCCAGCCCCTGCAATTTCCAAAATACCCAAACCCCCCCCCCCAAATTGAAGATAAGGTCATCCGACCTGTTCTTCAAAATTACCCCCTATAAATACAAAGGCTGTCATTCAGTAAAAGGGGTGAAAAATATTAATTTTTGTCAAAAACCTCATGGTTCCAGCCAACCAAACAACTCCCCGAGCCCCAGAAATGCCTCAATTTGCGTGAAAACCACGTTTTCCAACCAAACACGAGCCAAACACTTCCGAAACACCTCCCAAACACCAAATCGTATCCCGTATACGTCCTCCCGAGCCAAAGAGTCAATACCTAGCAATTGGTAACACTCTCTCTCTCTAAACTCCGTTTCGTCTCGATTTACGCGTTATATGCTACTTTCGATCTGATCGAAATTCTCAAAATGTAGACGTAACACCGTCTACGGGACTTGATACGTTTTAGTCCCTAATTATCTTTTCTCCCGTAAGAGAAGTAATTTCAGGTTAAAACGACGTTCAAGTCCCCTTTTTACTTTTCTGTCATTTACCGTCCGGATTGTTCGATCCGTTGATTCGCATTTTTACCGTCCGAACCGTTTGGTTCGTGATTGTCATTTACAAGCCCGGATCGTTTGATCTGTCGATATTGCTATTTACTTTACGCACCTTTACAAATCCGAGTCATTTGGCTCGTCGATCGCATTTTTACCGTCCGGATCGTTCGATCCGTTGATACCGCATTTCAATACTGTCATTTACAAGTCCAAGCAGTTTGGTTTGGTGATAGTATTTTACTTACAAATGTCCGAGTCACAAAATGACTCGTTGATCGCATCTCATTTTCTACCATTTTCATAAAAATTGGTAACATCGCAATGCCCGGTTCAAAACCAAAAGTTTGTCATTCGAACTCCTTTTCAAAACCCCCCTCAAAATCAACGTTTGTCTTTCAAACGCTCATTTCAAACTCAAAATCGACGTTTGTCATTCAAACGCTCATTTCAAACTCAAAATCGACGTTTGTCATTCAAACGGTCATTTCAAATTCAAAATCGACGTTCGTCATTCAAACGCTCTTTTCAAACTCAAAATCGACGTTTGTCATTCAAACTCAAAATCGACGTTTGTCATTCAAACGCTCATTTCAAACTCAAAATCGACGTTTGTCATTCAAGCGCTCTTTTCAAACTCAAAATCGACGTTTGTCATTCAAATGCTCCTTTACCAAAATCAACGTTTGTTATTCAAACCAAGATTAAAGCTTGTCATTCAAGCTCATTTTCAAAAGCAACACGAACACACACACGCACACTTTTTAAGAGGTAGAAAGACTCGTCATATGAGGCATTTTGAGTGATCTCAATATACCCTTCCCGAAACGTAACGTGACCTCCGAACCTAACAATCTTTGTTCAAAAAAGCTTTTTCCTAAGTTTTGGCTACCAATCAAAACGACCCCTTTTCAAATCCTTTTCCTAAGTTTTGGCTACCAATCAAAATGACCCCTTTTCAAAACCTTTTCCTAAGTTTTGGCTACCAATCAAAACGACCTCTTTTCAAAGTCTTTTCCCAAGTTTTGGCTACCAATCAAAATGACCTCCTTTTTCAAACCAGCCTTTTCAAAGTTTAGGCTCATAATACAAAACGGCGTGGCGACTCCTCTCTTTCCAGCGAGGTCCCAAGTGAGAAAGCCGCTCGCCGCATTCCGCACGCGATCCGGGTAATTTCAAAACCCCTCGGCCTAACGACTAACGCGGCAAAACCGTCTAAAATCTATGTATGAGTCATCTTCCTGAGCATAAGTAGATGAAAAATAAGAAAGCCCTACGTCTTAACGAGGAAACCCCTAGCCGTTAACGACTAAAGCGGCGCATCGGTCAAGACCAAGGAATCCTTCTCGGCCTAATGACTTAAAACTAGCAAAATTACCAAACATCTATAACCGACCTATCTTCCTCGTTTTAAATTATCAAAGGTACGAGGAGACCTTCCCCGGCTACCATAAATCTTGCGTACTTGTGCAAAAATCCACAAACAAACATTCAAGCAACAGTTCAAATGTCAAAGCATAAACGTTGGCAACGACATGAATTAGAAGAAAGGGTCATTTCATTAATATTCAAGAAAGAAAAATACAAAAGTCCCTATTCTATTACATCAGAAATTGAAAAAGTTCCTAAGTTGTCTTATCAGCAAAGGGATCTTCTAAGAAGGCACGAGTAGCTTCATCCTCAGCATTCACGGTTGGAAGAGTGATTTGCTCGGTTTGAGCGTCAATTCGAGTTTCCTCGTTGACTGACTCATCGGCATTCATCTATACGTCCACTTCCATCTCGTCCTCGATCCTTTCGATTAAAGCGTTAAGATTATCAGGATCGACGGACGGAGGAACCCAAGCATCTCGGCATTCCGAGCATCCAACATGGCAATCACATCCAAATTATACTCAGAATAAGGAACGAGGTAGTGAAGAGCCCGAGATGCTTCATCGTACCCTTCCTGGGATACAAGCCGAGGAACGGCTGCCAAATCTAGGCCATAAGAGGTGTCCACCATAAGCCGACGGGCCAAGTACAGGTAGCCATCCTGGAACATAGTGGTTGTTTTATCGTTGACAACATATATGAAGGTCGAGCTATTCTTGAAACGAGCAATAGCCTCCTTTTCCTTGGAGGGAATGAATACCTCCAGCTCTAGGCTTTAGCCTCAGCCCCCTCGGCTCTCTGCGTCATCTCGACTTTTGAGCTTTTCTAGCTCAGCAATCTTGGCATCTTTGAGCCGAAGGACTTCCTCGGCATGCACCCTGGCCTCCTCAGCAAGCTTCTTCTCCTCCTCGGCCTTCGCCAGGACCGCCTTCTCGACCTCCAGTTCCTCATCCTTGGCCTTCAGTAACGCAGCAGCCGTAGCCATCTCGGCTTCTCCCCTTCCTAGCTTGGCCTTGAGCTTGACTATCTGAGCATCCACGACTTATTATGGATATTCTCATAAGCAACCATGGTAGCAAGCTGCAGCAAAAAGCAACGTCAGCAAAAATGATAACAAGTATAAGATACGAGATGGAAAGGACGAGAAAAGTACCTCGGCTATCATCAAGCCTTTTCTATTGGCCATATTTTCATTGCTATTTTTGGCCTTAATTAAATCCTGGAGAAGCTCCTCGTCCAAGGCCCTTTGGACAACTGCTTTGCCCAGCCTGACGTGGGCGCCCTCCCTGGCTAGTACGTTGAGGCCTTTGATGGGGGGGGGACTGAGGCAATGAGTTGTCGAGCAGCTACCTTAGCCTCAGGATAAGTGTTAACGGTATGAAGAGTGAGCGGTTGAGAAGAGGAAGCGTCAATAACCCTCTTGGAAGGAGGCTCCTCCTCGACAGGACCTGAAGACGGCCTCTTCTGGCTCGAGGATCGATGGATGAGGTCCGTCTCCTCGACAGCCGGTATATCAACTGGCCTCTCGGTTTCAGCAGTTGTAGTTTGAGGGCTATTCCCCCCAGTGGTTTGTTTCTCTCGGTTTCTCGAGGTCTCCTCATCAACGTTAATGGCGTCCCCGGTCGGCTGGATGGGTAAGGGAGCAGCCTCCTTGGTAGACATGAGGAGTTGGCGCCGGGTAGCCTCGTCCTTCCTTTGATCAAGGGCAGAGGCCTTAACTGCTAGTCTCTTGAGCTTGATCAACTCACGGGGATCAACAACATTCTTGGAGGCCATCTCTGCTTCTTGCTCGGCAGTAAGATCTACACAAGACGAGGAAGAGACAGTTAGATTATGACGTACTCAACAACAAGAAATATGGACAAGTATGAAATATGAGGAAGGAAGAAGAATTACAGCCTACGACGTTCTCCTCTCTCAGACATTGATCCACAGGATCAAGCTTGCAATGGGTACAGTCGGAGTGGAAGACCAAGCCGGGATGGACCATCCAATTATTAAACCTCCTCGCCCTATTAATGGGGACGAGAGGCTCCAAGCCGTCCCTCGGACCTGGCATTTCCCCGCCCTGGATGTAATATCTGTCGTCTGTCTCCAACAACGACCAATCCAACAAGACTACCTCGGCGAACTCAGTAAGACGAGCAATCAAATCATTAGACCACTCAGCCCTCAGTACCTCTTGAGGCGCGGCTGGTGGATGAGAAGGAACAGGAAACTCCCAGCCTTGTCGGCTCTCTACTCTTATGATGTGGTTATCCCAGCTAGACACATTGCTCGACATAGGGAGGATAATCTTGGGTTTTTTTTAGTCACTTCTGATCACTACGAGCTTGGTCTCCTTGATATAACTACGGAGAAGAAGTGGTGGAAAGCAGACTGGGTAGGCTCGAACCCTAAGCTACGACATAACATTATGAAGCCTACGTGGACCCTAACGCCATTGGCTCCTAGCATGGCCGGGACAGCCTGCATATCGCCTAGAAATTCATTTATAAAGGGATCTAAGGGAAGACGAAATCCCTGCTGAAATTGCTTGAAGTAAAAATGAACATGGTTCTGGCTATAGTAAAAGTCATGCTTCTCGTCCGCGTCTGCAAAGTTGGGCGACCGAGATAAGTTAACTTATATTCCTCCCTCGACACCCCGTACTTCGAGTACAGTACTTCAAGCATTGGATCCCCGGCCTTAACTGGTCTCAGCATGGGATTGATGGCCCTACCTCTGTCGGCCCTACCTTGGCCGACTCTACCTCGGCCTCCTCTTCCTCGGCCCTCTACTCCATCTACGAAGGCATCTACTATGTTAGTCTACGTGGAGGCGTCACTTCCCCTTCCCGTCATATCTGCATAAAACCGAGGAACAAGTATCAGCAAAATCTCCAAGGCATTGGACGGACGGGGAAGAGGAAGATTATCCCTCCTCGTCGTTTATAAATAAGACCGAGGAGGGAGCCTTAACCAACATCGGCCGATCTAAGTGGTCCGACTTCAGGTAGAAGAGGATGATGTGTTCCATAATCTCACCCCATCCTTGGAATGGTACAATATTTTGGGATATTGAATCAACTCGGTCAATTCTCATCTTGCTTGGGTAGCGAATGTCTTCCCTCGGGCATCCATATCTCGTCAACATTCCCCCTATTTCCATCAAGGTCACCATCATCCATGGCCCCATCTCCCTTTGGTAAACCCTAAGATTTACTTTATGATAGCCATAGATGACACGAGGGTCATGTTCCCAAGAGTGAGTCATTGCTAAAATGGGATGAAGGGGCAGAAGGGAATTCAAGAATCATACTAAGAAGAAACTCAAGAAAAGCTTCGAAAAAGACAACAATGACGGTTTCCAGAATCGAAATCAACAAAACCCAAAAAATACAAAATCAAAGGCAGAAATAACAATGTAAGAAGAAATTATACCTATTTTCTGTGGAAAGCTGACGAAATCGAACGATGAATCAAACATTTTCTGGCAAATCTGGGCAAATAGCTCAAGAACACGAAGGGGTTTTTGAATCTCACAAATTTCGCTCTCAAATGCCTGGGATTGATAAAGTTTGGAATTGAAGAGGGACTTTGTTTTTATACCCTTACAACCGGGTCAAGATCCATGTTAAAATGGGTCAAACGGGTATGGCGCCCCCAACATTAAATGCGTTAGTGGTTCCCAAGAGGCATGTCAGACATCGTGGACCACGCTCCATCATTACATGACTAACCGACGGATAATGGAACGACACGGGTATCAAAGCAACATTTCCACGTTGACGCCCTTTCATATTCGTATAGGCCGAGGTAGAGCATCACTTCCTACTCGGCATAGCCGAGCTAGGAAGTCGGGGCCACTGAACGGTATAAACCTAAGTACGAATATGGGCTAGTCCGGGCAAGGCCCTAGTGGATTGGGCCCTAAAACATAATCCTGTCTAGTACGAAGGTGAGGAAGGGGCGTGGGCTTCCCTACCTTCCTCGGCCCAAGTCTTCTCGGCATTACCTATAGCCGACCTAGTCGCAATGAGCGACATGACTAAAGATCAAGTCCAATGACGAGGAGACCTCCCTCCAAGGTCGAGTTGTTCTCCCTTGACGACGAGGAGGCCTCCTCGGCTATTAACCATCTTGGTTAGCTTTCTAGCTATCTTAGCCCTTCCCCGGCTCATCGTAGGCCGAGATGGCTATGTATGACGAGGAAGGGAGCATCCCGGCTTACCGGCAGAGTTGCAGTTTATCAGTCCTATCCAAATAAGGACATTGAGCAGTTATAACCTTATCAGGATTATAACCTCCTACATCAATTCATATCCTACAAGGACTCCTCAACAGATATAATTCTATTAGGATTATATCTTATCTCTTAGCAATCCAAATTCAACATGGATTCTACATATTTATTCCTATAAATACAAGCCATATATCAGATTATTTGGTACGTTATCTCTTTGACTCGAAGCTCTGTCAATTTGATTTCTCTATATATAAAACGTGAACTTACTCTCACGCCGGAGGGCCTTCGGCGGAGAAGCCCCGGCTTAGTTTACGTTTTTTGTCTCTTTTCAGGCTATTCAATCGCCTGAGTACAACCGACCGCTAGATTTGGGCTGATTCGATCTTTTTGGCAGCATCAAAGCATATTTTCAAAGTGTTATTTAAATAAAATTGGACATTCAATTAGGATGAAAAGAGTAGTTTTTTTAAAGAAAAAGATTATGAAATTATATATTTTTTTTGGTACGATAAATATGAAATTATTTGGAACACTTGAAACCAAGCCTTGTACATGTGATGTTTTCGATTCTTATATAAAATGCATAAAAACATAAATTATTTAGAGTGTTACTTAAAATGAAATTTGAATATTTAACTTAAAATGAAATTTGAATATTTAATTAGAGATAAAGATTAATATGTTTTTTAAATCTGAAATTACGGTACACTTGAAACAATTTTTTTCTAAAAATATTTTCGTTTAAAAAATATATCCCAAAATAACAACCCTTCCAAACTATTGACCAAAATGACCTATTTTTTGAAACTCTCTACACTGTGTAGTGAGTTTATAATTTTGTCCGATTAAACTCGCTACACGGTGTAACGAGTTTATATTTGCTCAATTTTATTTTAACATTTATGCTATTAAAAAAAACTAAAATTTAAACTCGCTACTTCAAGTAGCGAGTTCAAATTACCAATAATATCAGCAAAGCAGCCTACCAAAGGTCCAAAGGTTCGTTTTTCTCCGTCTCATTTTAAATTACAAAATAATAATACAAAAATTATGTATTAATAAATAAAACTAAATGAAAATATTATTTTTCCATCTCAAATAAATACTTTGAAAAATATACTTCTATAAAAAAATTATGTTCTTTATTTCAAAAATGAATATTACTTTCGACTCAAAATGAATAACCAAAAAATAATACTACATTTTTTATCCAAAAAAATGAGCATTACTTCCTTCATCCCAATGAATATTTAAAAAAATAATACTACTTCATTCACCTCTAAAATTAATGTTTGTAATGTTAGTGCCTTCTTCTCAAAATATGACATTAAGATGACATTAATTTTTTAGACTAATAAAGTAGTATTTTTTAAAAAATGTTCATTGAGACGAAGGAAGCAATGTTCATTTTTTTTGACATAGAAAAAAATTCTACTTTTTAAGAAAAAAATTCATTCAATTCAAAAATGAATATTACTTTCGTCCCAAATTAATACTACTTTCTATATCCATAAATTGCTTCCTCTGTCTCAATGAACATTTTAAAAAAGAATACTACTTTACTTGTCTCAAAAATTAATATTCAATTTCTGATTCGAAGACACTTACATTATAAACATTAATTTAAAAAAAAGAATACTATTTCGTCTAAACAAATAAATTACTATCTTCGTCCCACTACCAGAAAAACATGTTTTTGAGGCAGAAATTTCCGCCGCTAAAGCAACATTTTCGTCGCTGCTACATTTACACTAGCGAATTATTCCGTCGGTGGTCCGCCGATGGCAGCGCGTCGCAGCGGTCCGGCAGTCCAATTTTCGCCGGTGTCCATCGACGGAAATGGTATTCCACCAATGTCCACCGGTGAAATTTTCCGCCACTGAGATAATTTAATTTAATTGCCGAAAAGAGAGAGAGAGAGACGGATTCAGAGAGAAAGGGAGAGAGAGACGGAATATTCAGAGAGAGAGAGAGATCGAGAGTACACTTACCGGAAAGAGAGAGAGTGTGTTCGGCCCCTCTGTGTGTGAGTGAGGACGACGGCGGCAGCTTCGTGGCGGTGGAGAGGGTGGACGGCGATGATGGATCGGAGGACGAGGGAAGAGATAGAGGTTGAGGGAAGAGAGAGAGAGATTGATAAGAGATGAGAGATCGGAAAGGGTAGGATTTCTGTGAATTTATACTTAAACCTAGCAGCGTAATTATTCCGTCGGTAGTAATAAATATCAGCAGCGTAATTATTCCGTCGCTGGATTTGGCAATAGCGGCGGACTACTTCCGCCGGTGAAAAATATAATCCCGCTAAAACTATTAATCAGACCGCCAATTTGCTAAATAACCACCGACGGAATAATTCCGCCGCTGATAAATTTCTACCGTCGGATTATTCCGCCAGTAAAGTTAGAAGACCAGTCAACGTACATCAGTGGCGGTATTAGAACAAATATTCGCCGAATATTCGTTTTTAGTGGCAGGCAGACTTTACTAGTGAAATTAAATTCCGTCGGTGTGAACGGTACCAAATTTTTTCCGCCCTATTGCTTCCATTTTGCCGCTATAAAGTGGCGGAAATATTCCGCCGCTAATTATTCCGTCGCTAAAGGCCCGATTTCTAGTAGTGTCCCAAAGAATATTTTTATAAAATATTACTTCATTTGTTTAAAAAATTAATGTCATATTTTGAAACGAAGACACTAACATTACAAACATTAATTTTTGAGGCGAATGAAGCAGTATTATTTTTTTAATATTCATTGGGATGAGGGAAGTAATGTTCATTTTTTTGGACAAAAAATGTGGTATTATTTTTTGGTTATTCATTTTGAGTCGAAAGTAATATTTATTTTTGAAATGAAAGAAATATTTTTTTTATATAGTTACATTTTTTAAAGTATTTATTTGAGATGAAAAATATAATTTTCTCTTTCAGTTTTCTTTATTAAGACATAATTTTTATTTTGCAATTTAAAGTGAGACTTAGAATAACAAACCTTTGGACCTTTGGTTGTTGAAGTTGGTAATGTGAACTCGCTACTTCAAGTAGCGAGTTCAAATTTTAGTTTTTTTATTTTTTATTTTAATAATAGTATAAATATTAAAATAAAATTGAGCAAATTTAAACTCGCTATACCGTTTAGTGAGTTTCAAAAAATGGGTCATTTAGGTCAATAAATTGGAAGGGGCGTTATTTTGGGATATATTTTTTTAAAAGAAAATCTATATATATATATATATATATATATATATTAAAGTTGGTGAGGAGGGCTATGGCTTCGCCACGTGGACAAGTTGAGGCAAACTCTTGATTTTTGAGAAGCCACGTCATCACTATCCCAAAATCTATATGGCTTTTGGCATTCTCCTTATTAGCTAATACTATTAGTTAATAATAATAGTTATTATATAGGTTAACTATTATTATTAATAGTATTAGTTAACTATAATAGTTACTTTATAAGTTAACTATTACTATTAATTGTATTAGTTAACTATAATAGTTACTATATATGTTAACTATTACTATTAATAGTATTAGTTAACTATAATAGTTACTATATATGTTAACTATTACCATTAATTGTATTAGTTAACTATAATAGTTACTATATAAGTTAACTATTATCATTAATAGTATTAGTTAACTATAATAGTTACTATATATGTTAACTATTACTATTAATAGTATTAGTTAACTATAATAGTAAGTTAACTATTACTATTAATTGTATTAGTTAACTACAATAGTTACTATATATGTTAACTATTACTATTAATAGTATTAGTTAACTATAATAGTTACTATATATGTTAACTATTACTATTAATTGTATTAGTTAACTATAATAGTTACTATATAAGTTAACTATTACTATTAATAGTATTAGTTAACTATAATAGTTACTATATATGTTAACTATTACTATTAATAGTATTAGTTAACTATAATAGTTACTATATAGGTTAACTATTATTATAAATAGTATTAATTTACTATATAGGTTAAGTAATAGTATTATAGTTACAATATATGTTAACTATTACTATTAATAATATTAGTTAATCATAATAGTTACTATATATATATATATATATATATATATATATATATATATATATATATATATATATATATATATATATATAGAGAGAGAGAGAGAGAGAGAGAGAGAGAGAGACAAAAAATGTGGTATTATTTTTTGGTTATTCATTTTGAGTCGAAAGTAATATTTATTTTTGAAATGAAAGAAATATTTTTTTTATATAGTTACATTTTTTAAAGTATTTATTTGAGACAAAAAATATAATTTTCTCTTTCAGTTTTCTTTATTAAGACATAATTTTTATTTTGCAATTTAAAGTGAGACTTAGAATAACAAACTTTTGGACCTTTGGTTGTTGAAGTTGGTAATGTGAACTCGCTACTTCAAGTAGCGAGTTCAAATTTTAGTTTTTTTATTTTTTATTTTTTATTTTAATAATAGTATAAATATTAAAATAAAATTGAGCAGATTTAAACTCGCTATACCGTGTAGTGAGTTTCAAAAAAATGAGTCATTTAGGTCAATAAATTGGAAGGGGCGTTATTTTGGGATATATTTTTTTAAAGGAAAATCTATATATATATATATATATATATATATATATATTAAAGTTGGTGAGGAGGGCTATGGCTTCGCCACGTGGACAAGTTGAGGCAAACTCTTGATTTTGGAGAAGCCACGTCATCACTATCCCAAAATCTATATGACTTTTGACATTCTCCTTATTAGCTAATACTATTAGTTAATAATAATAGTTATTATATAGGTTAACTATTATTATTAATAGTATTAGTTAACTATAATAGTTACTTTATAAGTTAACTATTACTATTAATTGTATTAGTTAACTATAATAGTTACTATATATGTTAACTATTACTATTAATAGTATTAGTTAACTATAATAGTTACTATATATGTTAACTATTACCATTAATTGTATTAGTTAACTATAATAGTTAATATAAGTTAACTATTACCATTAATAGTATTAGTTAACTATAATAGTTACTATATATGTTAACTATTACTATTAATAGTATTAGTTAACTATAATAGTAAGTTAACTATTACTATTAATTGTATTAGTTAACTATAATAGTTACTATATACTCCTCAGTCCCACCTCACTGACACCCGGGGGTGGGCACGAGAACTAAGAAAAACGAATAAAATAAAAGAAATGTATGGTAGAAAATGAAGAGAGAGAATGAGTGGGGTAAATAGTAGTGTTGGTTGAATAAATTGAGTGGTGGAAAATGAAGAGAGAGAATGAGTGGTAGGGTAGAGTGAATATAAAATTATAAAAAGTAGGCTATTTTGGGAAGTGTCAAGTGAGCTGGGACGGCCCAAAATGGAAATAAGTGTCAAGTGAGGTGGGACGGAGGGAGTATGTTAACTATTACTATTAATTGTATTAGTTAACTATAATAGTTACTATATATGTTAACTATTACTATTAATAGTATTAGTTAACTATAATAGTTACTATATATGTTAATTATTACTATTAATAGTATTAGTTAACTATAATAGTTACTATATATGTTAACTATTATTATAAATAGTATTAATTTACTATATAGGTTAAGTAATAGTATTATAGTTACAATATATGTTAACTATTACTATTAATAATATTAGTTAATCATAATAGTTACTATATATATATATATATATATATATATATATATATAGAGAGAGAGAGAGAGAGAGAGAGAGAGACAAAAAATGTGGTATTATTTTTTGGTTATTCATTTTGAGTCGAAAGTAATATTTATTTTTGAAATGAAAGAAATATTTTTTTTATATAGTTACATTTTTTAAAGTATTTATTTGAGACAAAAAATATAATTTTCTCTTTCAGTTTTCTTTATTAAGACATAATTTTTATTTTGCAATTTAAAGTGAGACTTAGAATAACAAACTTTTGGACCTTTGGTTGTTGAAGTTGGTAATGTGAACTCGCTACTTCAAGTAGCGAGTTCAAATTTTAGTTTTTTTATTTTTTATTTTTTATTTTAATAATAGTATAAATATTAAAATAAAATTGAGCAAATTTAAACTCGCTATACCGTGTAGTGAGTTTCAAAAAAATGAGTCATTTAGGTCAATAAATTGGAAGGGGCGTTATTTTGGGATATATTTTTTTAAAAGAAAATCTATCTATATATATATATATATATATATATATATATATATATATATATATATATATATATATATATATATATATATATATATATATATATATATATATATATATATATATATATATATATATATATATATATATATATATATATATATATATATTAAAGTTGGTGAGGAGGGCTATGGCTTCGCCACGTGGACAAGTTGAGGCAAACTCTTGATTTTGGAGAAGCCACGTCATCACTATCCCAAAATCTATATGACTTTTGACATTCTCCTTATTAGCTAATACTATTAGTTAATAATAATAGTTATTATATAGGTTAACTATTATTATTAATAGTATTAGTTAACTATAATAGTTACTTTATAAGTTAACTATTACTATTAATTGTATTAGTTAACTATAATAGTTACTATATATGTTAACTATTACTATTAATAGTATTAGTTAACTATAATAGTTACTATATATGTTAACTATTACCATTAATTGTATTAGTTAACTATAATAGTTAATATAAGTTAACTATTAACATTAATAGTATTAGTTAACTATAATAGTTACTATATATGTTAACTATTACTATTAATAGTATTAGTTAACTATAATAGTAAGTTAACTATTACTATTAATTGTATTAGTTAACTATAATAGTTACTATATACTCCCTCCGTCCCACCTCACTTGACACCCTTGAGGTGGGCACGAGAACTAAGAAAAACGAATAAAATAAAAGAAATGTATGGTAGAAAATGAAGAGAGAGAATGAGTGGGGTAAATAGTAGTGTTGGTTGAATAAATTGAGTGGTGGAAAATGAAGAGAGAGAATGAGTGGTGGGGTAGAGTGAATATAAAATTATAAAAAGTAGGCTATTTTGGAAAGTGTCAAGTGAGCTGGGACGGCCAAAAATGGAAATAAGTGTCAAGTGAGGTGGGACGGAGGGAGTATGTTAACTATTACTATTAATAGTATTAGTTAACTATAATAGTTACTATATATGTTAACTATTACTATTAATTGTATTAGTTAACTATAATAGTTACTATATAAGTTAACTATTACTATTAATAGTATTAGTTAACTATAATAGTTACTATATATGTTAATTATTACTATTAATAGTATTAGTTAACTATAATAGTTACTATATATGTTAACTATTATTATAAATAGTATTAATTTACTATATAAGTTAAGTAATAGTATTATAGTTACAATATATGTTAACTATTACTATTAATAATATTAGTTAATCATAATAGTTAATATATATATATATATATATATATATATATATCAAAGTAGGTCGTTAATAATGCCCAATGAGCATTTAGCTTAAAGTCGTACTTTTCTCGGGAAGCTTAAGGGTTGGAACCCCCTACATTGTATTTAAAATATTGTAATTTGGAAAGAAAATAGGTCGTTACTTTTTTCATTCACTTTGTTAACGTCCATAAAAAATGTTGCATACTGACATAAATTATGACATAAAAAATAAATGACATAAAAAATGAACATCAAAAATAAAATAGCAAAAATTGCTACATTGTTAGTCACAATGCAATTCCTATTAAACTTATGTGCAACAAAGTTATTAAAATTGAACACAATTTTCCTAACTTTATAAATGTTAATGTTTTGATTCATTTATAATATACTTATAATATAAAAAATACTCCCTCCGTCCCGGTAGAAGCGTCACCCTTTTAGGGGTGGCGCGCAAATTAAGAAAAAGTGTGGGAAGTAAAAATGTTGTGAGTGTAATTTAAAAATAGGAGAGAGAATTAGTGGAGGAAATAGTGAATTTTAAAAGTGTTGTGAGTGTAGAGGAGAGAGAATTAGTGGAGGGAATAGTGGATGGGATAATAAAATATTAATAAAAGTTTCCTTTTTAGGAAAGGGTGACGCTATAAACGGGACGCCATTTTGGGTAAAAAGTGACGCTTCGGCCGGGACGGAGGGAGTAAATCTTAATATTAGCAAATTAGCCTCCCGTGCGGAGCACGGGTTATCCACTTGAAACCTGTCCTTGTACATACATGTGATATTTTTGAACCTTATTTAAAAATGAAATTAATCTGGACAGTTGATTCAGGTAAATGGGACTAAGTTGCCGGCTTGTCATATCGGTAAATCTTCCGTTTCCGCTCCCGCCGACCACAGCTGCAATACTTTTTATTTTCCAGCTGTCTTCCTTCTCCTTCGATCGGAATTGTGAACCACTCAATTGTTAGACAACAATTTCGACGGAATAGTTGGGTCTTAAAATCCGGTACTATTATATAAAATTTATGAATGTCAATAGTGTGTTCTTTTCTCATTCTGATTTATTTTTTGATATGATGGTCCCATTTTGTTTCATTTTGCCCTGTTAGATACATGTTGATCATGACAAAAATTGGGATATTCTTCAGTTACCAGTTTGTGATTCAAGGATCCCGATGGCACCACGTATTTTGGGGTCTCACTAGTGACGGAATAACTGGCTTTCTATTACTATTAACTAGATCACAACACAAACAATGAGCACCATTAGAGACCAAGTCGAGTTTGATTCCGGCTCAGGTCCTCGGGAGTGAGAGTAAGATCTCTGAGGAATATTAATTGAGAATAAGACTTGGAATGTCTTAGTGTGTTTGTGTGCAAGGGTTTAGATAATGTGACTTACCTTGCCCAAGATGACAAGTGAGGGTATTTATAGTAGAGAGAGAGATCAGTTGGATGGATTTCAGCCCTTGGAGATGTTTGTCTTGACCTAAGACATGTCACGCCCTGGTTGAATAGTACAATAAAGGGCAAAGTACTGTAGAGGATGTCTCTGATTGGATGAGGACAAGGGGAGATGCTGCAATTGGTGCGGGGGCTCAACGCGTGTGATGGGCGCTTGAGCCTCCATTTAATGCGACAGGGACAGCCTCTGGTGTCAAAGCTCGTGGAATCGTGCTCTACAAGCTTGCTTGGAATCGAGAGTCTGAAATGAGGCCGCGGTCAACGTGGACTAAAGGTTACTCGGTCTTGAAGTGCCAACACTTGTGCCCGCAATATTTTCCCAGTTCGTAGACCGAGCTCCATATATAGCTTCTCGCTCTGACCATGAATGATCTAGCGCTCGAAGCAAGGGGCCACTGATGGGACCCATCAGACCGGCCCAAGATCGCACTGGTCTAAACCGAACTAAATGCTATGATGCTCAGACTCGAGTACGAGTGTCTGACACGGGTGCGGATCCGAGTGTCGGATCCTCCAAAATTTTAAGATTTTACATCAAATTTAGTATAAAATAGCCACACCCACACCCATGTCCTATCCTTTAGACATGGGTACTTTGGCGAAATTAAAGGGTCTGAACATCACAGACTAAATGCCGTGTTGTCACCATCTTGCATAGACTCCCTGCTTTGTGGCACGTGGCGGGCGTGTATGATGTTGGTAGAAGTTGGTGGAAGGTCATGGAAGCCTCCCTGATAAGGTTTGAGTGGCCCCATGGGCTGTCGAACCGTCAGCGCGTGTCAAGTACGAACGAGACGTTTCGCGAATTTCAAAGAGCGCCATAAATGCAAAATTTAAAACTCCGCCAGTTCGGCGCACGAGGAAATTTGTTCGGGTGGCTCATTAATACGGGTTAACCCGAACCACCCAGGGCCTATAAATAGGGAACCCTTCTTCCTTTACAATCTATTATCACCTCCTCTTTCTGTTTGCACCTTAGAGAGAGAAAGTATTTCTAGCTTCCTTAAGCTTCTTCTGTGCTAATTCCTTCTCTGTAAGTGCTCTTGTTGACTGCTTTTGTAATTCTTTCTCTTTTTTTTCTACTGCTCGTCATGTCTTATAACCTTGAGCGTACCTTAGAGTTAGGTAATGAGATTACCCCAGACACCTTTGCCGTAGATAGGAAGTACGGTGGGATTTATCGTATGGTAGCTGGAGGGATATGGGTGAACTCACCCTAAAATTCTTTAAATATTTCGTTGTGAGATATAGTTGGGGAGATTGCTTCCCACCCCAGTTGTGGGAGGCCAGGAGGTGAGTATATTTGAATGGAGATATGCTGGTTCTAGGAGATCACACCCGACTAAAGAATTTTGTTATGGGAGTGTTGTGCAGGTTCCCTCGAGATCGCGATTAGGCTTTGAACGTCCAAGAACTCGTAAGGAGAGCTCGTGTAGATCCCATGGCTCGGCTTGGAACTGATTGGGAGAGGGTGGAGCTTAATGATGAGAACGAGCAGGTTGAGGCCCCTCAGCTGAGCTCGCGGCTAACTTGGCAGTGGCCCCTTTGGCTGTGGTTGAACCAACAACCTAACTTAATACCCAGCCCAGGGCTGTAATTGACTTTGGTAGTAGCGGGGATGAGGCTATTTATCGGGATGAGCTGGATACGGGGGAAGCTCAATCCTTTTCCTCGGACTCTTGGACCAATTTGGGTCTGAGAGTAGCTCTGAGACGGAGGAATATGATAGAGAGATTGCAAACCACATGGCGGTGGATACTACCCAGAGGGCCGTAGAGACCATGAACGCTTTCCCCGAAGTCCATGTGGGGACCACCTCTTCTCGCGAGCAGAGTCAACATGGTCCCTCCACTTTGGGATTGTGCCCGCGGCTCGGACTTCCAAGAAGAAAACTGCTGACCGCAAGGCTTTAGTTGACGATCTGGCCTCTACATACAACATAGATTTAAATATCTTTTCCGTTCGCGGGTTGTAGGAGGTTGAGCAGAATGGGAGCCTGTGTCCCGAGACTATTTTTGATGTCTGAGATAGCAATAGGGAGTGTGTCCTCTTTGGAATTGAGAACGGAATTAGGCTTTCACTTGACCCTTTTATTGTCCAATTCTTAACTTTCAATAACTGCCTCCATGCATCTTACTCCCAACACCATACGTGCCCTGATATCATACATTATGGTGAGTAGATTGCTAGGTTATGAGCCTACCGTTTCTGGGTTATTCACCTTTTACTCTTTGTGATCGGGAACAGTTGGATGTAGTTTTCTCAGGCCGGAGGGTGCAGTTCCTCTAAGGATTTCCGCAAGCTCATATCCTGACTCAGTCCGCAAAGTTCCAGACCGTGGGTGCAACATATTTAGCTCATCATTCCAAAGAAAATGTGATCGCGGTCTTTGACGTTGGGGCAATAATAGAAGATGAACCCATGCTTATTTATGCTGGGGTAGCTCCCCCAAGAGAGGGCTTGGATGTGGCATCTTGAGTAGAGATAGAGCCTATCCTCCGCGATTCGAACTGGGGAGTGAATGAATTCTTTTTTTGCAGGATGGGTGCGATCTGTGAACCGCCGGAGTGGATCGGTCTCTTTTTGTTTTCTTTCTTTTATGCCATCATACTTTTATTGCTTTTTTATTTTTGAACTCACTCTGACCCCTTCTTTTTCTCTGTTCAGATCCCGAAGATCTTACAAGGGCCCCCAAAGTGTCTCCTGCTGAACTCTAAGGCTGCCAAAGTTCACCAACTTGCCCTCTAAAATAAGGCAAGACATGAGAAGCTTCAAGGGGGCAACTGCCTCTGGTGTGGTGTTGCTCGTGACTGACCGGGTTTCGGGGGAACTCTTGGTCACAGGGCACGTCATTCCCCGAACTAAGGACCTTCCTCTATGGGCACCCACTAGCCGAGGTCGCGGGGTTGCCGGTGATCGCGCTGCTCCCACCACTCAGACTGATAAAACTGAAACGGGGAGGAAGAAGCCGCAGTCCGGAGTGGAGGACTCGGGCCAAGATAAGCAGCCTAGGGTTCAAGGCCCTGAGGTTATAACTTTTGAGAACCCCACTAGCTCGCCAGTAAGATCAAGCTCAATCTGTGGAACTACTTATCCTCTGGCCAACATTGATAGCAAGGAACGGGCTTGGGAGCTTAGTGATATGGGGAAGGTTCCTTCTATCCATGGCGTAGATTTATATTCCTGTAGGGGAAATAATTCGGTGGTAGGGCTTGGCCTTTTAAACAGGCTTTATTGCCCAAATTTTTACAAGAGCGTGGGCTCAACGCCTCCGCCTTGGCAGGAAACATCTCTGATAGCCACGGAGGTACCTCCTTTTCCTTTACTATTTTCCTATTTATTTTTCTTGTCAGACACAGAGTCCGTGCTCCAGGATGTCCACCACAAACTCCTTTATGAACTTCGTAGAGTAGGTTTGTGACCATATGAGTTTTTACACATTTTAGGAGAGGTTTGGTTAATGACCTTCTATAGAGTATTCCATCTATGACCATGTATTTCGCGGACACCTTTCTAATAATTCTTGCTTTACTTTGGTCCTTGGGGAGGGCTTCTTTTCGATGTAGTCCTTAATTTCATCTACCCGGTCCTTCTTTTGGTCCTTAATATTATTAATTTTGACCCGGTCTATAGCAAGTGCCTCTACGAACTCGATCTGGCAGTCCGCGTTTAGATCCTCTATTTCTTGCTCGGTGATTCTTGACAGGAGGTCCGCCTCTATGTTGTCCGCTCTCATTATTTGATTCAGCTCGAAGTATTCAAAGCTTTTGAGAAGGGTTTTGGCCAGATCGCAGTATTTCGCTAGGATTGGATTTACTGTATCATACTCCCCCTTGATTTGATTTACTATGAGTTGAGCGCCATTGTTTATTTCTAGATTTGGTATGCCCATGTCCTTAGCTAGCTCCAAGCCCACAATAATTGCTTCATATTCAACCTGATTGTTAGAAGCTTCAAACTTGAATCCGAAGGCCCTGACAAACCTTTCTCCGCACGACGCAATCAAGAGTATGCCCGCACCACTAATTAAATTGCTCGCAGATCCGTCAATGAACAAAGTCCAAATTTCTTCTGAGCGCTCTATGGATAAAGCTGTCTCTGGTTCATGACTTTCTTGAGTTTCTTGGGTTCCCACCCTTTTTCTTTTTTTCAGTTCGTTGTTCGCAAGTTTGAATGAAGTTTCTGCCACAAAGTCTGCTAAAGCTTGAGCTTTGATGGCCCTTCTAGGTGAGAAAGTGATCTGGAACTCACTGAGTTCTATAGATTATGCTAACATTCTTCCTGAGGACTATGATTTGTGCAAGACTTTTTTGAGTGGTGCATCTATGAATACAATGACTGGGTGTGCAGAAAAATAAGCTCGTAATTTTCGAGCAGCTACAAGCAAGGCGTATGCTAACTTTTCTATATGAAGATAGCGACTTTCTACTTCGGACAACGCCTTTGATACATAATATACTGACTTTTGGGAGTTACACTCCTCCCTTAGAAGAACAGCGGCTACTGTCAAGTCAGTAGATGCTAAAAACCGAAAAAGCTCTTCCCTGGGCACGGGCTGCTGAGAAGAGGGGGCTGCCCGAGGTATGTTTTGACTTCTTCAAAAGTCAGATCGCACTCTGCGTTCCATACGAACTCATTGGCTTTCTTTCCCCCTTTGAGATTTTTGAAGAAGGGTAGGCATTTCTATGCAGACCGCGAGATGAAGCGGCCAAGTGCAGTGATCCGCCAATATAGCTTTTGCACATCTTTTACGCATGCAGGGGTTTCATGTCAAGAAGCGCTTGAATTTTTTCAGGGTTTGCTTCGATTCTGCGCTGGTTAACTATGAACCCTAGGAACTTCCCCGCCTTTACCCCAAATTTTAGGGAATTTAATTTCATGTTGTTATTGTGCAAGTTGGAGAAAGTCTCTGCCACGTCGAGCTCATGAAAGTTCTCCTTGGTCTTTATGACCATATCTAATGGAGAATGATCTAGCATGTTCCAGCAAATAAGCACAGAATTGTTCAAAAGTCATTTTCAGCCGTCAGCATAGTAGTAGTCAGGTTCAATTAGCATTCAATCAGTAGTTCATTCATCTGAATGTAGATCCATTAATTGTATGTCTTATCTAGTCTTTCCCTATTCCTTCTTATCTATAAGTTCATGTACTCAGCCCCATTACAACCTATATAAAGGGGTGTTTATCAAGTGTTGAGGCATTCGGAAATTCAATAAAATACTAAGTGTTCTTCTTTATAGCTGTGTGTTTTCTTTGAGTTGTGTTACTCTCTTCGTCTGATTGAACCATATCAATCTCTCGTCCGTTCGTACGATAACGAACTTAACTTTTACCTTGTTTTGTCCTACATCAGTATCAGTTGGTAATTGCTGTCCAATACGCTTTCGTTGCAGCAACTTATCATTCATCACCAGAGTCGTGGCAGAAGAACCAACCATGAATTCTGCAGCCTTTGAACAACGTTTTGCAGTCCTAGAAGAGGCCGTACAAGAGACGCGTGCATCCATTCAACAAATATTGGAAGCTCTACGTCCTAATGGCCAGCCGCGTGAGAATCCAGTAGGTCGCGAACATGTTGCAGCCCCCAACATCTCGTGTTGACAACCACCTGAACCTGCTGCTGATAATCAAATATACCATAGACGACTTCCTCGCCGAGATGATTATGACGGGTATCGTATCAAAGCTGAACTTCCAACTTTTAATGGTAGCTTAGAAATAGAGTTATTTCTAGATTGGCTTAACGAAGTTGAAAGGTTCTTTGAAATCATGGAAGTTAGTGAAGACAGAAAGGTAGCCATTGTTGCATACAAATTGCGTGGAGGTGCAGGAGCTTGGTGGGAAAATCTGCGAGGAGCGTTACAGGCTTCGCCAACCTCCGGTTCAAGATTGGCCTTTGATGAAGGAACTATTGCAGCAAAGATTTCTTCCGCGGGATTATACTCAGAACTCTACCGCCAATTGCTTGATTGTTATCCAGGCAATCGGTCAGTAGTAGCAGACTATACAGAAGAATTTTTAAGATTGACAGCTCGGTGCAGTATACGGGAAGATGAAGACCAGCAGGTTCTCGATATGTCAGAGGACTCAAACCAGAAATTCAGGACCGTATTGGTGTCCAGACTATTATGTCTTTGATGGATGCTTGAGAAATGGCAGCGCGAGTGGAGGCTCGACTATCTCAACCACCCTCACGGTCTTCTTATGGTCGACGAAATCAATGGGAGACTCCATACTCCCCTGGGGTTGTCCAGCAGCGTGCACCTGCTGCTACACCTATCCGGCCATCTGTGTCATCAAGTAAAGAGGTCAGACGTGCCCCATTTGAGAGCAACCAGGCTAAAGCAGATCCCCATCTAACCTTTAGACCAACCAATCAAAATCCTTACCAACATCCACACCTTGGCAAATGTTAAAGGTGTAATCAGCCGGGGCACAAGTCTAATGAGTTTCCTAGCCGCAGGCCGGTTCACGTAGTTGATACCGCAGGGGAGGAAGAACAGGGAGACCTTGGAGACGAAGAGCAGGATTATGAAGCTGATGATATTTGTGGTGACGAACAAGGTGAAGGTGTACTTGTGATTCAGCGAACTTTGTGTTTCTCCAAACAAGAAGAGCCGAGTCAACGCAGAAAAATATTTCAAGCAAGGTGTCGAGTAGGTAAAATAATTTGTAGCTTGATCAGTGATAGTTGCAATTGTGAGAACTTAATTGATAAAAAATTAGTTGATCAATTACAACTCCCAACTGAACCCCACCCCACTCCTTATCAGATTGAATGGATCCAGAAAGGTCCAAAATTGCAGGTGAATCGGATATGTAAAGTCTCCTTGGCTATGGGTAAGTTTTACTCGGATGATGTGTTCTGTGATGTTGATATGGACGTGTGTCAAATTTTATTGGGGTGACGTTGGCAGTTTGATGTGGATGCTACACATAGGGGCGGTGAAAATACTTATATGTTTCGGTGGAAAAGTAAGAAGATTATAATTGCACCTTTGGGTAGTCCGAAACCACCTTCTAAAGTGGAAGGGCAGACATCCCCTTCTAAAGTGGAAGGGCGAGCATTCCTCTCTCTCTCTCATATTCTAGTGGTTCATTTGTAGCTGACATGAAGGAATCTGGTGGAACGTATGCGTTAGTTATCAAATCGGAGTATTGTGAGACACATGTTCCTGAGGTGGTTCAGCATTTGCTGACCGAGTTTCACCAGCTTACTTTAGAGCCAACTCAACTACCTCCAATGCTTGACATTCAACATCACATTGACTTTATTCTTGGTGCTAAGCTACCTAACCTACCCTATTATCGTCTAAATCCCGAGGAAGCCAAGATTTTGCAAGAAAAGGCAGAGGATTTGTTGCGGATTGGGCATGTGCGTGAAAGTATGAGCCCGTGTGCAGTACCTGCTTTATTGGTGCCAAAAAAGGGTAATCAGTGGCGTATGTGTGTGGATAGCCGGGCTATCAACCAGATCACCGTGTAGTACAGATTTTCGATTCCCCGATTGGATGACATGCTTGATCAACTATCTGGTTCAGTTGTCTTTACCAAAATTGATTTGACGAGTGGTTATCATCAAATCCGTATTCGTCCTGAAGATGAATGGAAGACGGCTTTCAAAACCAAGGAGGGACTCTACGAGTGGCTGGTAATGCCCTTTGGCTTATCTAATGCACCAAGCACATTCATGTGGCTTATGAACCAGGTACTCAAACCATTCTTTAATAAATTTGTTGTTGTTTACTTTGACGATATTCTTATATACAGCAAAAGTATTGAGGAACATGAGAACCATTTGAGACAAGTTATGAAAGTTCTTCAAGATAATGAGCTTTATATTAACTTGAAGAAATGTCATTGGCTTTCTTTCCCCCTTTGATATTTTTGAAGAAGGGGAGGCATTTCTATGCAGACCGCGTGATGAAGCGGCCAAGTGCGGTGATGCGCCCATTTAGCTTTTGCATATCTTTTACGCACGCAGGGGGTTTCATGTCAAGAAGCGCTTGGATTTTTTCAGGGTTTGCTTCGATTCTGCGCTGGTTAACTATGAACCCTAGGAACTTCCCCGCCTTTACCCCAACTGCACATTTTAGGGGATTTAACTTCATGTTGTTGCGGCGCAAGTTGGAGGTCTCTGCCACATCGAGCTTGTGGGAGTTCTCTTGGTCTTTATGACTATATCTAATGGAGAATGATCCAGAATGTTCCAGCATGTTCCAGCAAATAAGCACAAGCACAGATTTGTTCAAAAGTCATTTTCAGCAGTCAGTATAGTAGTAGTCAGGTTCAATCAGCATTCAATCAGTAGTTCATTCATCTGAATGTAGATCCATTAATTGTATGTCTTATCTAGTCTTTCCCTATTCCTCCTTATCTATAAGTTCATGTACTCCGCCCCATTTTACAGCCTATATAAAGGGGTGTTTATCAAGTGTTGGAGGCATTCAGAAATTCAATAAAATACTAGGTGTTCTTCTTCATAGCTGTGTGTTTTCTTTGAGTTATGTTACTCTCTTCGTCTGAGTGAACGATATCAATCTCTCGTCTGTTCGTACGATAACGAACTTAACTTTTACCTTGTTTTGTCCTACATCAGTTGGTATTAGAGCTAAAGGTTCAAGCAATTTTTCTATAAATTGCTGTCCAATACGCTTTCGTTGCAGCAACTTATCATTCATCACCAGAGTCATGGCAGAAGAACCAACCATAAATTCTGCAGCCTTTGAACAACGTTTTGCAGTCCTAGAAGAGGCCGTACAAGAGATGCGTGCATCGATTCAACAAATATTGGAAGCTCTACGTCTTAATGGTCAGCCGCGTGAGAATCCAGTAGGTCGCGAACATGTTGCACGTTGATCAACAGAAAATTCAGGCCATTGTTGATCGGCCTATTCCTACCTCCATCTCTGAGGTACGAAGTTTTCATGAATTAGCAACATTTTACAGGCCTTTTTTTTGGAATTTCAGCAGTATTGTTGCACCAATTACGGACTGTCTGAAACAGTCTCGAACATTTAAATGGACTCCGGCAGCAACGCGAGCTTTTGATGAAATCAGGCAAAAACTGACCTCTGCTCCAGTACTTGCACTTCCTGATTTTGACAAAGTATTTGAGGTGGAATGTGACGCTTGTGGAACTGGTGTGGGAGGTGTTCTAGCACAAGAGGGACGTCCCATCGCATTTTTTAGTGAGAAACTTAACAAAGCTCGTCAGAGTTGGCATACTTATGATCAAGAACTTTTTGCAGTTGTTTGCGCTTTTAAGACTTTGGAGCATTGCTTAATACCAAAGGAATTTGTGTTGTTTACTGATCACCGGTCATTGGTACATTTCCGGTCCCAGCGATCTCTTAAGAATAAGATGCATGTTCGATGGGCAGCTTACCTCGGCCAGTTCACCTATGTGATTAAGCACAAATCAGGAGTATCAATCTCTCGTCCGTTCGTACGATAACTGATGCCTTGAGGCCTTGAATTAAAGCCGAACGGAATAACAAAGATTCGATAGAAAGAAAGCTTCCAGCTTTTCTTGTTCAATTCATAAATTAATCAAAAAGTCTAACCTTTATGAAATCCCTAAACATTGTTTAAATACTATGAAAGAAAACCCTAAAGCAATTAAAACACACAAAGTACGAAAATACCCTTAAAACAATTGTCTCAAATAATAAAAACGGAACAGGAATTCCTTCGGCGTCTGCAATTCCATTGTAGCGCGGCCGCTCTCCCATTCTGCACGTCCGCGCACTAATTCAGCTCCAGTTGCGGCAAGGCAGCGCGGTCGCTCTTCTCCTTGGCGCGGTCGCGCTCGCCACCAGTAGCATCTCCGCCTGCAAGCTCTTCATCCGTCAACAGCCTTGCATCATCCTCCCCCACTAAGAAAAGACTTGACCACGAGTCAACATCGTCGCTGAGATCGCCATGATACTTGGATAAATCACAAACATTGAAAGTAGGCGAAACATTATAATGACCCGGCAAATCGATCTTATAAGCATTGTCATTAATCCGCTCTAGCACCCGAAATGGTCTATCCGCGCGTGGCTGTAGCTTACCAAAACGTCCTGACGGGAACCGTTCCTTCCGCAAGTGAACCCATACTAAATCACCCGGTTGAAAGAGAACCTCCCTACGATGTGCATCAGCCAATTGCTTATACCGACTATTCTGTTGAACAATACGCTTACGTACCTGCTCATGTAGATCCTTGATTTGCTTTGCCCGAGCGTCTGCATCCGAACTGTACTGACTAGTAACTGGAATGGCAACCAAATCCAAAGGACTAATAGGATTACGCCCATAAACAACCTGGAATGGAGTTTTACCCGTCGTACGATTTTGTGACTGATTGTAAGCAAACTCAGCCTGCGCAAGAGTTAAGTCCCACTGACGTGGAGTGTCACCCACTAAACTATGCAACAAATTGCCCAAACTTCTATTCGCAATTTCAGTTTGACCATCTGTGTCTGAGGGTGGTACGAACTGCTAAACTGTAAACGCAAACCCAACTTGCGCCATAAGGTACGCCAAAAGTGACTGATAAACTTGACATCGCGATCCGAAGTAAGAGTTTTCGGCACCCCATGCAACTTGACAATCTCCTTAAAGTACAAATCAGCAACCTGAGACGCATCAAACGTTTTATTGCAAGGAACAAAATGCGCCATCTTAGAAAAGCGATCGACTACAACCATGATGGAATCCTTTTGTCGCTGCGTTTTGGGCAAACCCAACACAAAATCCAAGCTAACATCTTTCCAAGGAGCCTCAGGAACCGGCAAAGGAGTATAAAGACCCGCATTAGTCTTGTGAGTTTTAGTAGCGCGGCCGCTCTCCCATTCTGCGCGTCCGCGCACTAATTCAACTCCAGTTGCGGCAAGGCAGCACGGTCGCTCTTCTCCTTGGCGCGGTCGCGCTCGCCACCAGTAGCATCTCCGCCTGCAAGCTCTTCATCCGTCAACGGCCTTGCATCATCCTCCCCACTAAGAAAAGACTCGACCACGAGTCAACATCGTCGCTGAGATCGCCATGATACTTGGATAAATCACAAACATTGAAAGTAGGCGAAACATTATAATGACCCGGCAAATCGATCTTATAAGCATTGTCATTAATCCGCTCTAGCACCCGAAATGGTCCATCCGCGCGTGGCTGTAGCTTACCAAAACGTCCTGACGACGGGAACCGTTCCTTCCGCAAGTGAACCCATACTAAATCACCCGGTTGAAAGAGAACCTCCCTACGATGTGCATCAGCCAATTGCTTATACCGACTATTCTGTTGAACAATACGCTTACGTACCTGCTCATGTAGATCCTTGATTTGCTTTGCCCGAGCGTCTGCATCCGAACTGTACTGACTAGTAACTGGAATGGCAACCAAATCCAAAGGACTAATAGGATTACGCCCATAAACAACCTGGAATGGACTTCTACCCGTCGTACGATTTTGTGACTGATTGTAAGCAAACTCAGCCTGCGCAAGAGTTAAGTCCCACTGACGTGGAGTGTCACCCACTAAACTACGCAACAAATTGCTCAAACTTCTATTCGCAATTTCGGGCCGACCATCTGGCTCCGAGGTGGTACGAACTGCTAAACTGTAAACGCGAACCCAACTTGCGCCATAAGGTACGCCAAAAGTGACTGATAAACTTGACGTCGCGATCTGAAGTAAGAGTTTTCGGCACCCCATGCAACTTGACAATCTCCTTAAAGTACAAGTCAGCAACCTGAGACGCATCAAACGTTTTATTGCAAGGAACAAAATGCGCCATCTTAGAAAAGCGATCGACTACAACCATGATGGAATCCTTTTGTCGCTGCGTTTTGGGCAAACCCAACACAAAATCCAAGCTAACATCTTCCCAAGGAGCCTCAGGAACCGGCAAAGGAGTATAAAGACCCGCATTAGTCTTGTGAGTTTTAGCCACATGACAAACACGACACCGTTCAACAAACCGCATAACATCCTGTTCCAACTTTGGCCAATAAAACTGGTCCACTACCAGGGCCAAGGTTTTAGCAACTCCAAAATGCCCCGCAAGGCCCCCCTCATGATTCTCAGAAATGATCAATTCGCGCAAGGAACACAACGGGACACACAACTTGGTTCCTTTGAACAAGAACCCTTCAGAAATAACAAACTGCTTAAACCCACCAAGAGCACACTGACTCCATATATCGCGAAAAGAAGGATCATCACAATACAAACCTTTCAGCATATCAAACCCAACAGCCGCAACGCGCATAGTAGTCAACAACGAATGACGGCGACTAAGAGCATCGGCAACCCGATTTTGGACCATCGCCTTGTGCTTGATAACAAACGTGAAAATCTGAATAAACTCCACCCATTTGGCATGACGGAAATTAAGCTTATGCTGCCCCTGAATGTATTTAAGTGCTTCATGATCAGAAAACAACACAAATTCCTTAGATAGGAGATAATGTTGCCAATGTTCCAAGGTACGAACAATGGCATAAAACTCTTTATCATAGGTCGAGTATTTCTTCCGTGTATCATTCAACTTTTCACTAAAGAAAGCTACTAGTCGATGATTCTGACTAAGCACTCCCCCGATACCCACATTAGAAGCATCACAATGTACCTCAAAAACATCATCAAAATTCGGTAAAGCCAACACAGGAGCTGTCGTGACCATATATTTCAAAAGTTGAAACGCACCATCGGCCTCCTTTGTCCACACAAAACCACTTCCCTTCAAACATTCAGTAATCGGAGAATGTGGTTTCTTCTACAATGGTCGACAAGTTGCAGTTAACAACAGTGGATCACCCACAGCCTTACAGGTTGTCATGGTTGATCAAGGGCAGCGAATTGAAAGTCATCAAACGATGTTTGGTTGGATTTTCTATCGGCAAGCGGTACAAGGATGAAGTGTGGATTCATCTTTTGCTTGGACGCCCATGGTTGTTTGACAAAAGGGTTAAACATGATGGGTTCAAGAACACATACACGTTCCGGGTGGACGGGTTGTCTATTACTTTGTGTCCCTTGGATCCGAGGAAGGCGACGGATACATCTAGTGCAGCTACAACTAGCGTCGATCATCAACTTCTGAACCATTCCGCGTTTGTGGCTACTGCAGTGAAGGAGAAAGGCTTCTATGTGCTAGTAGTGCTAGAGGGTAATGAGTCTGAGCTTGTTCCACCTGCACCTGTACAGCCGCTTTTGGACACATATTGATCCTTAGGGTTCTTAGAATTCAGATGATAATGGGGATCAAAAGAATAAAACCTAGGTAGGTCAATTGGGGACCATAACCCTATATTTATATTGACCTAGTATGTTAGCCAGCCCATCATAGATTAACAACTAGGCCCCTTAGGTATCTACACATATTAATTATAGATCCCATATTTATAAAAGATGACTTGGGCCCCCTTTAACTTTAGTAGATCCCTTAGGTATCTACACATATTTATATACGTTTGTTGTTGTTTATTTTGATGAGGATATCTATCCTTTCGATCGTGATCAAGAACTTGAGTGCAAGAGAGAGGCCGATCCTCTGACTCTTGATGAGTTTTGTGACCGATTGAATCCTGTTCCCGTGGATTGCTTTGTTGATTCGACGGGTTCCGACGTTGTCATTGATTGGTCAAAACCACCAATCTTTGATGACGATAATTATGAAGAAGATTTTGAGGGTTTTGACCCAGCAGAAATCATTGTGTTGCAGCGCACCAGTCCCAGCAGCAGCTCGGCGCAGCAAGCACGACCGTGCCAGTCTCCCATACACGACCGTGCGAATAACGACGGATGTGGGAGTCCTTTGCGCACTGTTCTGCACAACCGTGCCAGTTTTCAGGACATTTGGACCCCCGCCTTGTGCTTGATAACAAACGTGAAAATTTGAATAAACTCCACCCATTTGGCATGACGAAAATTAAGCTTATGCTGCCCCTGAATGTATTTAAGTGCTTCATGATCAGAAAATAACACAAATTCCTTAGATAGGAGATAATGTTGCCAATGTTCCAAGGTACGAACAATGGCATAAAACTCTTTATCATAGGTCGAGTATTTCTTCCGTGTATCATTCAACTTTTCACTAAAGAAAGCTACTGGTCGATGATTCTGACTAAGCACTCCCCCGATACCCACATTAGAAGCATCACAATGTACCTCAAAAACATCATCAAAATTCGGTAAAGCCAACACAGGAGCTGTCGTGACCATAGATTTCAAAAGTTGAAACGCACCATCGGCCTCCTTTGTCCACACAAAACCACTTCCCTTCAAACATTCAGTAATCGGAGAAATAATACTACTAAAGTTCCGAATAAACCGACGATAGAAAGAAGCCAACCCATGAAATCGCCGAATATCATGAACATTCGTAGGTGTTGGCCAACTAGTGATAGCCTCCACCTTCGAAGCATCCATCTTTATACCCTCCTTAGTGACAACATAGCCCAAAAAAATGACTTCATCAGTTAAAAAATGACATTTCTTACGATTAGCATATAACTTTTGTGCCCGCAACACATCAAAAATTTGCCTCAAGTGATCTAGGTGTTGTTCCACAGACCGACTATAAACCAGAATATCATCAAAATAAACAACAACAAACGTACCGATGAATGGGCGGAAAATTTGGTTCAAAAGCCGCATGAAAGTGCTTGGAGCATTGGACAACCCAAATGGCATCACCATCCACTCATACAACCCATCGCGGGTCTTAAAAGCCGTCTTCCACTCGTCACCCGGTCGAACACGAATTTGGTGATAACCACTCCGCAAATCAATCTTAGAAAACACCACTGCACCATGCAGCTGGTCAAGTAAGTCATCGATCCTCGGAATGGGAAAACGATATTTGACGGTGATCTTGTTGATTGCTCGACTATCCATGCACATACGCAACGTTCCCCCTGCTTTAGGCACCATCAATGCTGGAACCGCACATGGGCTCATACTCTCTCGAATGACGCCCTTTTCAAGCAACTCCCGAACTTGCCTTTCCAACTCCTCATGCTCCTTAGGTCTCAAACGGTAAGCGGCTTTGTTCGGAATAGACGCCCCCGGTATAAGATCAATACAATGCTGAATATCTCGCATAGGAGGCAGGCCTGGCGGAATCTCATCCGGTGTTGCATCACCATATGTGTCCAAAAGCGGCTGTACAGGTGCAGGTGGAACCAACTCAGACTCATTACCCTCTAGCACTACTAGCACATAGAAGCCTTTCTCCTTCACTGCAGTAGCCACAAACGCGGAATGGTTCAGAAGTTGATGATCGACGCTAGTTGTAGCTGCACTAGATGTATCCGTCGCCTTCCTTGGATCCAAGGGACACAAAGTAATAGACAACCCGTCCACCCGGAACGTGTATGTGTTCTTGAACCCATCATGTTTAACCCTTTTGTCAAACAACCATGGGCGTAATATCGTCTGATTGAACGATATCAATCTCTCGTCCGTTCCTACGATAACGAACTTAACTTTTCCCTTGTTTTGTCCTACATCAATATCATCAATGTAGGCTTAAGATTTTTGCCTCGCTGATCTTTGAAAACGATATTGAGCATTCTCTGGTAAGTGACTCCTGCGTTTTTCAGGCCGAAGGGCATCATTATGTAGCAGTATATTTTGCCCGCAACTATGAAAGCAACTGTGGCAAAATATTCTGGAGCCATTTTTATCTTGTGGTAACCAGAGTATGCGTCAATGAAATTGAGTCCATCTGCCTATCAATCCGAGGCAGAGGGAAACAGTCCTTGGGGCAAGCTTTGTTGAGGTCCGTGAAGAAGTCAACACATATCGTCCACTTTCCATTCGATTTCTTGACCATCACTACGTTGGCCGGCCACTTAGGATATGATATTTCTTTGATTATCCCAGCCTTCGGTAGTTTTTCAACCTCTTCCTTGATTGTGATCTCTTTCTTTGGAGAAAAGTATCTTGATTTTTGGTAAATGCGTTTGAAGAAGGAGCTATCATTTAACTTGTGGACTATGACGTCTTCGCTAATCCCTTGCATGTCCTCTACTTTACATACAAACACATCACTATTCTTTCTCAGGTTTTCGATCAAGATTTTTCTCTCCTCGGGATGGATTTCCAGTCCGACCTTAACTTTTTGCTCGGGGTAATTAACGTTAATTATTACCTCCTCGAGCTCGCCGTTAGGCCAGAGATTGCTGATTTCTCGGTTGTGGAGGGAGTCAATCACAATAGTTGGGGGAGAAGAGTAAGATCCTGGGAGAGCGGACATGGACTAAATGATTTCTCGGTCTATATCCCCCAGGATTCCCTATCAACACACCCTCCTACAACCGGATTCAATTTCTTCGCTCTCCTGCTCTTTTTGAGCTCTAGTTTGGTGGAATGGAAGGAGAGCATTCCCAAGAACTCGGGCTGCGGGCATTTTCCTTTTGCTCTTGCTCTTGCTCCGCTTCGATTCTTCCTCCGCTTGCGAGCAAGAGGCCTTGTTCTTCATTTTTCTCCTCTCTTTTAGACTTTTGAGGAATTTCTCAGGCTGGTTCTTTGGTTCTGCATGACCGCCACTCCGCCGGGTGTATTGAATTTTATTCTTTGGTGGGGGACTGATGCTACAATTCCCAGTGCGGCCTGTGCCGTGACTCCAAGTATAACATTATACTGGGATTGTAGATCAATGACCATGAAGCTGATTTTTGCAGTTTTTTGTAGGGGTTTTCCCATATTGTCACCTCGAAGTCAATCGTCCCCTTCACGTGGACTGTGTGGTCGGTGAAGCCTCTACTCCGATATAGTTAATATCATAAGTCCCCTGCTCGTCATCCTCATCATTTCTGTTGTTTCTTTCTCTCCTCTCAGGTCCTCGTTGAGCCCGAGCCCTATTGTTGTTGTTGTACTTGACCCAGTTGGTCAACTCACAATTGTCTATCTTTTGCTGGATGACTCTTTTCAGCTGGAAGGAATCATCCGTGTTGTGGTCGTGATCATTGTGATAATCACAGAACTTGTTCCTTGACCTCTCATTTGGCCTTCTTAACATCGTAAGAGGGGGAAGAATTTCCACGGCTTTAAGGATGGCTGCTCGCGGTGCGGTCAAGGGTGTATAGACAGTATCATCCGCAATTTACTGGATTTTTTTAGTATTGCGATTTCTATTCTTTCTCTGACCGTGACCGCGGCTGGATCCTTGGCCAACTTCCTTAACATGCTCGATCCTCTCCTTGGCCGGCCTGTGAGCAACCAGAAGCTCTGCGGGCTCATCCGCTGAGGCAACAACTGTGGCCCTCTCATGCATCTCTTCTACGTCCTTGGGTCTGTCCAAGGCAAAGTTCATTTTCAGGAAGCTTGAGGTGAGACCTCCCTCAAAGCACAGTTGGATATCACTCTCGGACAGGTCCACGATCTGCTCAGACATCTTCTTGAACCGAGTGATGTATGATTTGGTGGTCTCTCCAGGCCCTTGCTTGATTCTGACTAGATCGGTCATCGGTCTCGTGGGTTCACCAACCCCAACAAAAGAGTTTAAGAAGGCACTCCGGAATTGTTCAAAACTATAGATGGACTTTGGTTTATGAGCCAACATCCTTGACAGTGCCTTGCTAGTGAATGTGGCAGCTAAAGCTTTGCACATCACGACTTTATTGCTCAAATATAGGGCATCTGCCCTTCAAATCTCCCCATATGACACTTGGCGTTTGTTGAGCCATCATAGGGTTCGAGTGCTGGGGGCTTTCCTCTTTGAATGGGGGCATTGACTATTTTGTCCGCGAATGCATCATTGGTACGTGAGCATTTCTTACTTCCCTTTTGATGGGTCTCCCACATCTGGTGCATGAACTTTAAGAAGTCTGGATTCATCTCATTCGTCTTAGTTCTCTTGGAAGGAGAAATTACGGCCTTTCCCTTAGGCATTTGCCTTAGGTTTTGCTTTGGATTTCTCGGGGAGAGGAGTATATTCAGCCTCCTCACCCTCTTCTTCTTTCTCCTCGTGTGATCAAGGTCAACGATGGGGACCTTTTGCCTTTTGGTTCCACTAGCCTGACTGGCTATAGATTTAGTCCGGACTCCCTTGTCTAACCTAAGGGAGCCTTCTTGAAGGGGGAGGCCACCATTTGCCTCCAACTCTATCCGCTCGAGTTGGGCATCATTTATAGCCATGGCCTCAGCCACAAGCCTAGCCCCCTCAGCTAGAGCTTCGTTCCTCTTTTGTATTAGCTCAGGAGTGAGGAGAGGTAGGGTTTTTTGGACTGGTGATTTGGGGGCCTTTTTCATCTGGGTAGCCTCAAGTTTCTTCCTAAGGTCTCTTTGAGTAGGGGTAAGAGAACCTTGATTATTTGTACGGCCCCCAACCTATTAAAGGCTGAGGTACTTGTTCTAACCAAATTTACGTTAGAAGGAGAAGGCTGGTTATTTTCCAGAGGTGTGAGGTAACCAGCGTTTTGCAAAGGTATTCCAGCCATTTAAAAGTGAGAAAAGGAAAATTTGTTTTGTGTGCGAGTGTTTAGAGAAGTTGTTTTAACAAGACACAAGATTACAAGAGAAAACATAAGCCTTTCCCGACAATGGAACCGCTGATGACGCCACGTATTTTTGGGGTCTCACTAATGAAGGAATAACTGGCTTTGTATAAACTTTGTACATAGATCACAACACAAACAATGAGCACCGTTAGAGACTAAGTCAGTGTTGATTCCGGCTCAGGCCCTTGGGTGTGAGAGTAAGATCTCTGAGAAATATTAACTGAGAATAAGAGGAATATTAACAGAAATAAGACTTGGAATGTCTTAGTGTATTTGTGTGCTAGGATTTAGATAATGTGACTTACCTTGCCCAAGGGGACAAGTGAGGGTATTTATAGTAGAGAGAGATCAGTTGGATGGATCTCAGCCCTTGGAGATATTTGTCTTGACCTAGGATACGTGTCACGCCGTGGTTGGATAGTACAATAAAGGGCAAAGTATTGTAGAAGATGTCTCTGATTGGACGAGGATAAGGGGGCAGCCGGCCGTTGTTGCGGCGTCTCAACGCGCATGATGGGCGCCTGAGCCTCCATTTAATGCGACAGGGACATGCCTGTCAGTCGGTGTCAGAGCTCGTACGGAATCGTGCTCTACAAGATTGCTTGGAACCGTGAGTTTAGAATGAGGCTGTGGTCAACGCGAACCGAAGGTTACTCGGTCTAGAAGTGCTACGTGATTTAGACCAAAGCGATCTTGGGCCCGACCTGGAGGTTCCGGGCCCATCAGATCCACTAGTGTTATTTTGGCTTTCTACACATGATCATCTCTCTCTCTGACACTCACACACACACATAATCACCATGTTTGTTTGTTTTTTTTTTTTTTTTTTTATTTATATTTGAACATTAGGAAAATCTTACATCTTCTAAACCTTCTATGTTTCCATGGTAACATCATTTTTATTTTCATATTATTACTA
This sequence comes from Adenophora triphylla var. japonica, assembly GCA_022495995.1. Classification (NCBI taxonomy): domain Eukaryota; kingdom Viridiplantae; phylum Streptophyta; class Magnoliopsida; order Asterales; family Campanulaceae; genus Adenophora; species Adenophora triphylla. Next base: position 100,527 of record JAFEMH010005177.1, on the reverse strand, counting down.
TTATTAAGAGCAGACTTGAAAATTTGTGATTTTTTGGATATTCATTTTATGATGGACGGATTATTATATAGTTTTGATGGTTTAAACGATGTTACTATGGATGCAATTTATATCATGAATCATTCCTAGGAAACCTTGTCAAATTTGCAAATTTGAATTGTTTTGGACATTCATTTGGGACGGAGGTAGTATTATAATTTGTGGTAATTTTTCTTCATTCTTGTTAACCAATTCTTAAACTGTGTATTTTATATAAAAAAGGGTCAGTTAAGTTGCTTTCTAGTTTTTTTCATATAAATGTTTTTGCCTAAAATTTTCATGTTGTAATTATTACGACTTGTTATCTGTGTGGAGCTATAAATGGATGGAATAAAGCTATAGAGAACATCATAACGTAGATAATCCAAATTGACAATGTAATACCCATCAGATACACCATGAAGTTTTTGACAATCTATTTTCCCTAAAAAAAAGCCACAAGAGGGTCACCCCTTATTAGAACAAATTAACAACATTACAGTGCATAATTATATCTACATTTAGACTGGTACATTCAGCTCCCATGCACTGTATATAACTTGAGTTTGAGACATTCCTCCTGCTTTTCCATGTTGAGAGTTTGTCCCAATATCCCTGAATTAAAGTGGAATATGCTCTTTAGACACATTTTGGACTGAGGTTTCATGAGAAGTAAAAGAAACTACAAAAATAGCTGAAATCATTGCGAAATTAGCTGAAAACATTGCGAAATTAGCTGAAAACATTTGAAATATCAAAGGGGGACTCATATCCTGATTTCATTGTTGATTTGGTTTATCTACGCTGTGACGTTCTGTATAAGTTTTAGTTAAAAAATTCTCTCAAATCAATTGGTAAATAAGATATGTTTGTATGTGTGTTTGTGTCATTTGTTACGAAGTTAAGATCAAGTTGACATTGAAGTAAGGTAGTTCTATATTGTGATGATCAATTGAAGTTGACTCAGCTTATTTAGCGACTTCCGCAGTCTATTTCTGGTGCGATTATATATTTAAAGAACTAAATTATCAAAAACAATGCAGGTTTACCTTTTGATATTCGGTCTAGCCATGAATCTGATCAGTTCTGCTGATCCCATCACCAACAAAGGCACCCCTGATAGTCTGAAGTTCCTTGAGGACTTCGTTCATATTCATGCGCTTATATGGTGATTCTGCTGAACAAACCAGACCAATTTCGATCAGTGAAACAATACAGGTGAACATTTTTTCTCTTTCGAGAGAATAAATGTCCCTCTTCACGCTCTCCACCTTCATCTCTACTCTGTCTTCTTCGTCATTTATTTCCTCGTCTTCTTTCCCTACCGCTGCGATAATTTGTGGATCTGCAATTTTCATAGCTTGATTGGGAAGTGCCATCTTGGCGTAGCTATGAAGATCTAATCCATCTTTAAACATTCCATCAGTTGGTCTTTTTCCTGTGACCATCTCCAATAGGAGGATGCCATAACTGTATACATCCCCGTATTTTGAAGCCTTGTGTCCCATCCCATACTCTGCAAATAGTCAGTCACATATTAGTAAGGCCAATCTACATTTTTCAACCCTTGTACATTGCTTAAGGTTTGATTTTAACCACCCTTGTTTTTTTGGCAGTTTTAACCATTGTACTTCAGATACGCACTCATTTTCCCCCAAAAGCCTAAAGTATGATTGCTAAAATTGCTAAAAAAAATGCCTTAATTTCATTGCTTTTGTGGATAATGAGTGTGTATCTAAAGTACACTGGTTAAAAATGTTAAAAAAAAGATGTTTAAGACCGAAACTTAAGCAAAGTACGAGGCTTAAGAATGTTGGTAGGCCTAGTAATAATATATACTTGATGTTACCTGGAGCTGCATACCCCGTTGTTCCTTTTATCCCAATGGAGCTAGTTTGCTCTTGAGAAATGTTAGCAGCCATATCTGGCAGGAGCCTTGCTAATCCAAAGTCACCAACGTGAGCTGTGAGGTCATTATCAAGAAGAATATTGCTCGGTTTCAAGTCACAATGAACAATCAACGTTTCATAAAGATCGTGAAGATAATGCATAGCAGAAGCTACATCAATTGCAATATTCACTCTCTGCAGAAGATTGAGTGTCGTCCTAGCTGAGCCATGCACATCACTAGCTTCCGGATGCAGCCACTTATCGAGACTTCCTTTAGCCATGAACTCGTACACTAGTGCTTTGAATTCATTGCCTTTAAAATCTATGCTGGAGCAGTAAGTTAAGATCTTGACAAAGTTTCTATGGCGAATGTTTCTTAGCACCTTGCATTCAGCCATGAAGCTCTTGGAAGCTTTACTGTTCTGAAGGTTGAATACTTTCACTGCAACTAATCGTTCTCCATATTTGTCAAGCTTTCCTTTATAGACCGACCCAAAACCTCCCGAGCCAATTAAGTTTTCTGAAGAGAATCCTTCAGTTGCATGGTGGAGGTCATTATGGGAAACCCTTAAAATCTTGTCAAAGCTTGAATCAGTAGAAGCTGGTTTCTTTGAGTTTCTTCTCTCTCTTCTCCAAAAGAGAATAAAACACGAGATAATCGCTATTGCCATACAAAATGCAGCCACACTAGTAACTGCGATTACTGTCTTGGTTGATACTCGTCTTCTCTGCTTCTTTGATGGGATGAGGCATGGTGGTAGCTTTAGTTCGGGGGGTCCCCCACAGAGTTTACTGTTCCCAACCAGAGTTACTGAACTTGCATTTCCAAAGGCTCCCTCTCTTGGTACTTCACCCTCAAGTTCATTGAAAGAGAGGTTCAGATACTGTAGAAAGCGAAGGTTCGCGAGACCCTTCGGGATTGGTCCAGACAAGTTGTTCCTGGAAAGGTCTAATTCTTGAATACCTTTCAGAGAAGCCAAAGACGATGGAATGGTTCCCTGGAAAAGGTTATCCTGCAGATACAAGTGCTCCAGGCTCGAGCAATCACCAATCGACGATGGAATATCTCCGGTTAACTTATTCCCGGAAATGTCAATTGCATTGATGTTTTTCAGTTTACCTACTTCCGCTGGTAGCTGACCGGTCAAAGAGTTGTGCGATAAGTTGAGGGCTGTTGACAGGGAGGAGATACTGATGACTTGGGGCGGTATGGGACCGGTGAGTTCGTTATTTGACATGTCCAGGATGCTCAACTTCTGACAATCAGCAATACTTGAAGGTATATTGCCTTGTAGTTTGTTATCAGACAGTCGGAGTTTATATAACTGTGTGAGGTTCCCCAAAGAGGATGGAATTTCTCCATAGAATTTGTTGTTGTAGAGTATCAAAGACTGCATCTCTTGGAATTTACCAAAGTAAGCTGGGATCATTCCAGAGAGAAAATTATTAGCCAATGCTAATATTAGCAAATCCGAGAGATTTTCAAGTCCAGGTGGGATGGTTCCAGATATGTAGTTTCCTGCCAAACTTAACTCTGCGAGTTGATTACTGAGATTTCCTATCGACTTTGGGATTTCACCTCCAAAGTAGTTGTCATTAACGTACAGAACTCCCAAGTTGCTGCAGTTTGACAACGACGTAATAAAATTCAAGTCATCAGTTTTGTTACTGCCCAGAGAGTTTAATCCGAGATTGAGCCACCGGAGATTCTGAAGATCTCCCAGATTACTTGGGATGCTTCCCACGAAATTATTTTCCGGGGAATCAAGAATTTGAAGGTTTGAAGCATTGGCAAGTGAAGCTGGAAGTGTTCCAGACAAATGATTTACACCAATACCAAATAGCTGCAGATTTGGTAGTGTAAGGCCTATATCAGCTGGGAGACTCCCCGTGAGCTGATTTTGTGCAATAGCAAAGACAGAGAGAGTTGATATATTGTAAAATGAGGGAGGGATTGTACCAGAAAGATTATTGATGGCAGCTGAAAAGAACGTTAAGTTGTGTAATGAGCCCATCTCAGTTGGTATACTTCCTTGTAAGTTGTTTGTTGATAGAGAGATTTGTCTAAGCGATGTCAGATTCCCAAATGAATGTGGAATCAGACCAGTCAAACTGTTTGACCCAAGCATGAGACGAACAAGCTTCTTCAACGAGCCAATCTCGGTAGGGATTTGACCAATTAGACTATTCATATACAAGTCTATGTAGGTCAGCTCCGAGCAGTGGGACAAGTTGACTGGAATTTCTCCTCCAATTGAATTGTTGGTCAGATTGAGTTGCCTCAGCCTGAAGAGGTTGCCAATTTCCTCGGGAAGTGGACCATGAAAAAGGTTGTCCTGAAAGTTGATGGTTCTTAGGAAACTGAGGTTTCCTAAGAAACGTGAGATGGGTCCGTAGAAGCCCAACCCTCCAAGATTCAAGCTTACTACTCTCTTGTGTTGGCTGCTGCAGCTAACGCCTTGCCACTGACAGACGTGCTGAGAATCGTTCCACGAGTTGAGGAATCCAGATGGGTCGTCAGTTATCTGATTCTTGAACTCAAGCAAGGCTTGTTTGTCAGTTTCATTAGTGGCTGCTGAAGTGTTTCCACACAACCAAAGCAGTAATACCGACAGTAAGTACACCAATCCCATTTTTGTTCGAAAGATGTTATTTCTTTTCACTCACTCTCAGCTGTTGTTATGGAACCTAGTAGGAGTTTTTGTATTCCTATCTGTCTTCTCTAAAATGGTCTATATAGTGTGAACACTTACAAAGCAAAGTCAAGTGCTACTTTCTAACGTCAACTTCTGCCCTCATTTTATATTTTGTTATCTGATGATTGCTTAGAAAGACTAATATCATTGCTTAGAAAGTCTCAGATCATCACTTTACTGTATTATTTTAGTAAGGATATGGTTGTTTAGGGAATGTCATTGTCAAGACTGAAAGTATTGTAGTCAATGTGTTTTTGTCTGCTTTCAACTGGCTTCTGAGCTAACAAGGTAAATGATTCTTGATGATGATGATGTTAATGATAGTTACGGATCACCTGCATATCATGCCTTTCTTTTCTGCTCAAAAAATGTGGTGCTGACCTGTTGTAATGTCTTTTGATTCTGTAAGAATGCTTTAAGAGACAAAGATGACCAATGATGAAAATTGCATCGAAAATTGCATGAACTTACTGCTGCGTCATAACAAAGAAGTGCAGACAGTTTAGTGAACCATTTTGCTTTATTCCATCATAATAACATTAATATTTTATTTCAGGAAGGATATGGTTAGGGGATCAAGAGTATTGTAGTCATTTGGTTTCTGAAATTAGGTGTTAACTGATAAACTCTCCATCCCAATATAAAGGTCACACCTTGATGATGGTGATGTTGGATGACAGTTACAGAAATAACTGTAGTCAATGATTTTTTGTCTTTCATTTTCTAACATCAGCTTCTGCTCTCTTTTTATCTTTCATTTTCTGATGATTGCTTAGAAATTCTAATATATCATGACTATTTTGTTTTAGCAAGGATATGGGGGTTTAAGGAATATCAAGACTAGAAATAACTGTAGTCAATGATTTTTTGTCTGTTTCAGCTGGTTTCTGAGCTAACAAGGTATGACTCTTGATGATGGTGATGTTGGATGACAGTTACAGATTGCCTGCATATCATTTCTTCTTTTCTGCTTAAAAAAAATGCTTTGTTGACCTGTTTTAATGTCTGTTCGTTCTGTAAGGGTGCGAGTATTTTATGAAACAAAACTTGCGTTAAAAATTTGAAAGACCGATTATGAGAAGAAAGATCACAGATCGGAATGATAGTAGCAGAATCAAATTGAGGAGGTACAATAGGAATTTGGAACCTAGAACCCATGTCAGAATAGCTAGGTGCGATCCAGTACCCTTGTAAGTGGATTTCGGTGTGATTGTGCTGGTGAAGTAGTGATCAGGTTAAGTGTTTACACAGCTATATCAGCATTAAAATAGCTGCAGAGGTTCCATTTTTGTGGAAGGGATGGATGTTATTTTGTTTCACAAACTTTTATCAGCTGTTACTATGGGAAGATAGTAAGAATTTTTGGTATACCTATCTTACGTACGATAGTCTATTCAGTATGAACACTTACGAAACAAAGTCAACTCCAGCTCTTAAAAGTCCAAGAACGAGAATGGTGGTAGGATAATATCATCACTATTTTATTTTAGGAAGGATATGATTGATTAAAGAATGGAGACTAAAAATATTATAATCAACATTTTTTTTTCTGCTTTCAAGCAATCATTGATTCACAAAAATAAACTGAGATTAGCAGTTGACTTTGTTTTGCAAGCGTTCACACTAAATAGATTATCATATGGAAGATAAGCATACCAAAAATTTCTACTATGTTCTGTTGGAATATTGGGTGAATATCAGGGTGAATTGAAAAGTCAAAAATCGAAAATACACGACTGTTCAAAATTTTTGAACTGCTCGGCCGAGCAAGGCATAAGCCTCGGCCGAGCATGACAGACCAGAAACAAGCATCCTCTGTTGGCCTCTGCTCGGGCGAGTCACCAAAGTGCTCGGCCGAGCAACTAGCCTATGCTCGGGCGAGTCACCAATGGTGCTCGGCCGAGCAGTTGCTGTCCGTTCAGATTAAAGTCTGAACAGGTGCGAGCTTGAAAGGATGTGACTTTTGTGAAACAATCACAACTGATCTGGCTTGATCTACCCTATATATATAGACCCCTATTCCTTCATTCAGTCATCAAGTAATCCAAAAAGTTGTCATCAAATCAAACACAAGAAATCCAATTCTCTCTCTCCCTCATTCAAAGTGTTCTTGATTCGTTTCAAAGAGTTCGTTCTTCATTTCTTAAAAGTTCGAAGACTAAGATCAAGTCTGATTTTTTGGTTCGCCCCACTAACTCTTGGTAAAAAGCGTTGTATCTTGGGAGACATTCGCCATCGATCCGTTTGCACAATTACGGAGGCGAAATATTGTCTTAAGGAGATTTGCTTCGGCATACCTCGCTTTAATCTCCGTCTTTTTGATTTCCGTATTGAAGATATCTTAACATATACATACAACAATCTTAAGACAATATTTACAGGTATTTGTTTTGAATTTTATCTTCTCTACTTCATCTTTTCTTATTGGATTTTCTGTTTTCGTAACAGAAAATGGCTAATGGAAATGACTCCGTTAGTAGTGAGACTATTGCAACGAATACTAATGCAATAGGGAGTACTTCAAGTGCTAATCAACTCATGATGCCACCGGCCTCGCAGTACGAGAAACCGGAAAAGTTCAATGGGGCTGATTTCAAACGTTGGCAACAGAAAATGTTGTTTTATCTCACAACGCTTGGACTAGTAAAGTTCTTACGGGAAGAATGTCCCGTAGCGGCTGAAGGTGTAGTAGACAAGGCTACACAAATGGCTATTGATGCATGGAAACATGCTGATTATCTATGCCGGAACTACATCTTGAATGGACTAGACAACACATTATATAATGTGTATTACTCCATTCAAACTGCAAAAGGACTTTGGGATTCTCTCGACAAGAAATACAAAACCGAAGATGCTGGAACAAAGAAGTTCTTTGTTGCAAAGTTTTTGGATTTTAAAATGAATGATTCTAAAACTGTAATGAATCAGGTCGAAGAGATGCAAGTCCTATTGCATAACCTTGAAGCCGAAGGGATGCAATTGAGTGAGTCCTTCCAAATTGCATGTATGATTGAGAAGTTGCCTCCTTCGTGGAGAGATTTCAAAACCTATCTCAAGCACAAGCACAAGGAGATGTCATTGGAAGACTTGCTTGTTCGTCTTCGCATTGAAGAAGACAATCGAAGTGCAGAAAAGAGAGCCAATGCACGAAACATGGAAGCGAAGGCTAACATGGTGGAAGAATCCCGACCCAAGAACAACAAAAGGAAGCATGATGACTCTTCAAAGAAGAAGTCAAGTAATGACAGCAACAAACGCTTCAAGTTCAAAGGGGACTGCTACAATTGTGGGAAAAGCGGTCATCGGGCAAATGATTGTCGAAGCAAGAAGAAGAAGCCTCCCCAAGCAAACATGACTGAAATAGATACTCTATCTGCGGGTGTCTCAGAAGTAAGTCTGTCTGCCGTTGTATGTGAAGCCAACTTGGTGTCAAACGTCAAGGATTGGTGGGTGGACACCGGAGCCACTCGTCACATATGTGCCGACAAAAGCTTATTCGCAGAATACAAGAAGATGGAACGTGAAGACTTTCTCTATATGGGAAATTCTGCAACTTCCAAGATTGAAGGCATTGGGAAGGTGATCTTGAAATTCACATCGGGAAAGAAGCTTACTCTCAACGATGTGATGCATGTACCCGACATAAGAAAGAATTTAATTTCTGGTTCTTTACTTAGTAAGAAAGGCTTCAAAATTGTATTTGAATCTGATAAGTTTGTACTTACTAAAGGAGGTATGTATGTTGGAAAGGGATACTTGCTAGATGGCCTATTTAAGGCAAATGCTATTGTAGTGGATAAGAAGTCCACATATTTGTACCCTCAAGTGATGAATAAAATTGACAATTCTATTTACTTATGCGAGTCTTCTAATTTATGGCATGGTCGTTTAGGACATGTAAATCGTGCTTCTTTGAGAAAGCTTGTTGGTTTAGGACTTATTCCAAAACTTGATTAAATGAAAGGTCACAAATGCGAAGTTTGTGTTGAAGCAAAGTTTTCAAAGAAACCTTTTAAACCAGTTAAAAGGACTAGCCAACTGTTGGGATTAATCCATAGTGATCTATGTGATTTAAAGTTTGTCCCAACTCGAGGCGGTAAGAAATACTTTATTACTTTTATTGACGATCGAAGTAGATATTGTTATGTCTATTTGCTAAGTAGTAAAGATGAAGCAATGGATGCTTTCACTACTTACAAAACTGAAGTTGAAAATCAACTTGAAAAGTCAATTAAAATATTAAGGTCTGATAGGGGTGGTGAATATGAATCAACGGAATCTAGTAACCTATGTTCCAAATTCGGCATCATTCATCAAACAATCGCACTTATACTCCGCAAAGAAAATGGTGTTGCTGAGAGGAAAAATAGAACTATCAAAGATATGGTTAACTGTATGCTTGGAAGTTCGGGTTTACCACAAAACTTGTGGGGGGAAGCGGTGTTATCCGCTAACTTTGTGTTGAATAGAATTCCACACAAGAAAACTGGTTCTATACCATATGAATTGTGGAAAGGAAGAAAGCATTCCTATAAATTCCTCAAAGTGTGGGGGTGTCTCGCAAAGGTTGCCGTTCCACCTCCTAAACGGTCAAAGTTAGGACCTAAGACCGTTGACTGTGTATTTATTGGATATGCAATGAATAGCAAAGCGCATGCATTCTTAGTACACAAATCTGAAGTAAATGACATTCATGTCAATACAATAATTGAATCTCGTGACGCTGAATTTTTTGAGGACGTGTTCCCTATGAAAAAGGATATTTGTGAAAATACTCCTAAGAGACCACATGAAAGCACTTCTGAAAACAATGAAGATGTTGAACTTAGAAGAAGCAAGAGAGCTAAAATTGCTAAAACCTTTGGTCCAGATTTTATCTCTAACTTTATGATTGAAGATGAGCCTCAATCATTTAAGGAAGCCATGGACAGCTCTAAATCCACATTCTGGAAAGAAGCTGTAAATAGTGAGATTGAATCCATTTTAAGTAACAACACTTGGCAAGTGGTTGATCTTCCAAATGGTTCTAAACCAATAGGATGCAAATGGATTTTCAAAAAGAAATTAAGACCGGATGGTTCCGTGGACAAATACAAGGCTCGTCTTGTTGCAAAAGGATATCGTCAAATGGAAGGATTTGACTTCTTTGACACATACTCTCCTGTTACAAGAATTACTTCAATTCGAATCTTAATAGCCATTGCAGCTTTGTATAATCTGCATATACATCAATTGGATGTAAAAATTGCATTTTTAAATGGTGATTTGAATGAAGAAATTTACATGGAGCAGCCTGAAGGCTTCAAAGTAAAAAGACAAGAGCACAAGGTATGCAAACTTGTTAAGTCCTTGTATGGCTTAAAGCAAGCTCCTAAACAATGACATGAGAAATTTGACAATGTCATGATTAGGAATGGTTTTATCACAAATGAATGTGATAAATGTGTATACTCAAAGAAATTTGGTAACACATATGTATTTGTTTGTTTATATGTAGATGACATGCTCATATTTGGTCATGACATTGATGTTATAAATAAAACAAAGAAAATGTTTACCAATAACTTTGATATGAAAGATATGGGTGAAGCAGATGTAATCTTGGGAATGAAAGTCTCGAGAACCTCCAATGGAATTAGTTTGTCTCAAACACATTATGTTGATAAAATGATTGAGAGATTTAATTCTCATGGAATTAAAGAAACTAATAATCCATTTCTGCCCCATATAGTTCTTCATAAGAATAATGGGAATGCGAAGCAACAATTAGAGTATTCTCAAATCATTGGAAGCCTAATGTACTTAATGCAGTGCACAAGGCCGGATATAGCTTATGCTGTAAGTAAGCTGAGTCGTTTCACTAGTAATCCTAATAATGAGCATTGGAATGCATTATTAAGAGTTTTAGGATACATAAAACGAACTAGAGAGTATTCATTGCACTATAGCAATTATCCTCCAGTAGTTGAAGGATATAGTGATGCAAATTGGATATCTGATACAGATGAATCCAAGTCTACTAGTGGCTATGTATTTACTCTTGGTGGAGGTGCCATATCATGGAAATCTTCTAAGCAAACATGTATAGCTCGATCAACGATGGAATCTGAGTTTATTGCTTTAGATAAAGCTGGTGAAGAAGCTGAATGACTTGGACACTTTTTAGAAGATATTCCTCTATGGCCAAAACCCGTGCATGCTATATGTATACACTGTGATAATCAAGCAGCTATAGCAAGGGCGGAGAATTTTATTTACTACGGCAAATCTCGACACATACGGCGTAGACATAACACCGTTAGACAGTTACTCTCCAATGGAACGATTTCGATTGATTTCGTGCGATCAAAGGATAACCTAGCGGATCCATTTACTAAAGGTTTATCTAAGGAGAGAATAAACTGTGCATCGAAAGAAATGGGGCTAAAGCCTAAATAAATATAAATCAACTTGATGGAAACCTAACCTGGCGACTGGAGATCCCACGGACTAGGTTCAATAGGAAAAGCAAGTCATGATTGATTTGAGAGAAGCACTTGGAAGTTTATCTTCATTCCATTTCTATATATGATGCAAAAGTGCTGCCTACAAATTGGTAGAGGTTAAGCTATTGCTTTTAATGATGACTATATCTTGTTAATTAGTACAAGTGGGGTAATGTAGGATACTCTTTATAGCACATCACCTATGTTAGTGTGAACATGGCCGGTTCGTTGAGAATTTTACTTAGGCAAATTCTCTAAAGCACTCGCAGAACCAAGAAAGTTCAGGGCCGAAATAATGAACACAATAGAGAACCAAAATCTGATATGAGATTTAAATGTGTTTGGTCTATTGTTTAAGCTTACAATAACGTCTGACAGTTCAATACGTTACGTGCACTGATCAGCCAAGTAAGCTCGATAGATTCTTACTAAAGAAGGTTCAAAGTGAAAGCCACCTATCTTGATGCATTTACTTCTCAGCTATGCTCTTCTTCTTCTTTCTTTTTCGTGTCGACTTCTTCCATTCATGTGGGGGATTGTTGGAATATTGGGTGAATATTAGGGTGAATTGAAAAGTCAAAAATCGAAAAGACACGACTGTTCAAATTTTTTGAACTGCTCGGCCGAGCAAGGCATAAGCCTCGGCCGAGCATGACAGACCAGAAACAAGCATCCTCTGTTGGCCTCTGCTCGGGCGAGTCACCAAAGTGCTCGGCTGAGCAACTAGCCTATGCTCGGGCGAGGCACCAATGGTGCTCGGCCGAGCAGTTGCTGTCCGTTCAGATTAAAGTCTGAACAGGTGCGAGCTTGAAAGGATGTGACTTTTGTGAAACAGTCACAACTGATCTGGCTTGATCTACCCTATATATATAGACCCCTATTCCTTCATTCAGTCATCAAGTAATCCAAAAAGTTGTCATCAAATCAAACACAAGAAATCTAATTCTCTCTCTCCCTCATTCAAAGTGTTCTTGATTCGTTTCAAAGAGTTCGTTCTTCATTTCTTCAAAGTTCGAAGACTAAGAGCAAGTCTGATTTTTTGGTTCGCCCGTCAAGGTTAGTTAAAGTGCACACTAACTCTTGGTAAAAAGCGTTGTATCTTGGGAGACATTCGCCATCGATCCGTTTGCACAATTACGGAGGCGAAATATTGTCTTAAGGAGATTTGCTTCGGCATACCTCGCTTTAATCTCCGTCTTTTTTATTTTCGTATTGAAGATATCTTAACATATACATACAACATGTTCCATAACAACAGCTGAGAGTTAGTAGTAGTACTGAAAGTTAAGAGAATGGTCTCTTATTTTGTTTCACTCACTCTCAGCTGCTGTTACCGAACCTAGTGGGAGTTTTTTTTTTTTGGTATGCCTATCTTCTGTACGATAGTCTATTTAGGCTGAACACTTGCTGAACAAGGTCAACTGCTGCTCTCTTTTTATTTTTGTTATTCAGTGATTGCTTAAAATTTCTGAGAATGACCTCTTGCTACTATAATAACATCAATACAACAACAGCATTACCCTAGTGCCGCAAAGGCTCCCACCTACGGTGGGGTAGGGGGGATCAGACGTACGCAACCTTGCCCCTGTATTAAAGCACAAAGAGGTTGTTTCCCGATGACCCATGATGAAAATTGCGTCGAAAATTGCATGAATTGACTGCTGCTTCGTAACAAAGAAGTGTAGGCAGTTTAGTGAACAATTTGCTTTATTCCATCATAATAACATTATATTTTATTTCAGGAAGGATATGGTTAGGGGATCAAGAGTATTGTAGTCATTTGGTTTCTGAAATTAGGTGTTAACTAATAATCTCTCCGTCCCAAAATAAAGGTCACACTGACTATTTTGGTCAACTCAATTGAAGTTTGACCAAGGATTGATGAAAAATTAATAATCTTTATGACATTTTGAAAATTGTTATTGACGCTTCATCAAACATACAATGGATAACAATGTTTAGATTGAAAATGATTAGATTTTAGTAACTTTTTGGGCAAAGTACAATCACATTTAAAAAGGTCAATATGCAATCACCTGCATATCACACCCTTTTGTCTGTTAAGAGAGAAGGCGCTGTTGTAATGTCTTTTCATTCAGCAATATAGGATGCGAGTAGTTTAAGAACCGAGGCTAACATGCGAGTATTTCTTGTATTTGCAAGACTATTGGTGACAGTAGGAGAAAGCGTGAAGATTGATTATAAATTATGAATACGGGAGAAACTTGAAGATCACAGATTGGAAGGTAATAGTAAGACTAAGATCACACGAGGAAGATAGAATCAGAAAGAAAAATGAGGAACTTCATTTTTAAGATAGTTATCTGATTCTTGAAAGTAAGTACAACAATTCCATTTTATTTTGAAAGAATGTTATTTAGTTTCACTCACTCCCAGCAGTTGTTATGGAGCCTAGTAAGATGGTCTATTAAGTCTGAACACTTACAAAATTGATGTTTACTTACGTCAACTTCTGCTCTCTTTTGTTGTTTGATAATTGCTTAGAAAGTCTGATATCATCGCCATTTTATTTTAGTTAGGATATGGTTGTTTTGGGAATATCATGACTGGAAGTATTGTAGTCAATATGTTTTTGTCTGCTTTCAACTGGTTTCTGAGTTAACAAGGTAACGACTCTTGATAATAATGATGTTGGATGATAGTTACGGATCACCTGCATATCACGTCTTTCTTTCCTGCTAAAAAAATGAGTTCTTGACCTGTTCCATTCCACAAGGATGCGAGTATTTTAAGAAATGAAGTTGACATTAAACCTTTTCAGAATGGCTAGGTGCGATCAGGAACCCTTGTGAGTGAATTTATGAGTGATTCTGCAGCTGAAGTTTACATCAAGTGTTTCCACACAGCCATAGCAGTAATAATGAAAAATAAATACAAAGGTTCCATTTTGTGGGAAGGATGTTATTTTGTTTCACTAACTTTTCTCAACTGTTGTTATGGAACATAGTAGGAATTTCTAGTATGCCTATATTCCGTACGATAGTCTATTCAGTCTGAACACTTAAAGAACAAAGTCAACTGCTGCTCTCTTTTTATATTTATGATAGATGATTGTTTAAAAAGTCTAAGAATGAGAATGCTGCTACGATCATCACTATTTTATTTTAGGACGGATATGGTTGATTAGAGAATGAATACTAAAAGTACTGTAGTCAAAGTTTTTTTCTCTGCTTTCAAGCAATCATCTATTTATAAAAATAAAAAGCGAGCAGCTGTTGACTTTGTTCTGGAATTGTTCAGTTTGAATAGACTATCGCAAGGAAGATGAGCATGCCAAAAAATCCTACTATGTTCTATAACAACATCTGAGAGTATTGAGTACTAAAAATTAAGAGACGGTCTTATTTCATTTCATTCAATCTCAGTTGTTGTTGCTAGTAATTTGGACATTCATTTAGGGAGTAATAATCTTGATGATGATGCTGAAAGATAGTAACAAACCACCTGCATATCATGCCCTTTGTTAGCAGATTGTTGACAAGCAAGGCTCATTTGTCTGTTTCGTTAGTGGCTGCTGAAAAAGTGTTCCCACAGAGCCAGAGCAGCAATACTGAAAGTAAGTACAGCAATTCCATTTTTACTGGAAGGAGTTCACTCGCTCGTAGCTGTGATTATGGAATCTAGTAGGAGTTTTTTCGTATGCCTATCTATCTCCAGTAAGATGGTCTATATAGTCTGAACACTTAGAAAACAAAGTCAATTGCTGCTTTCTGACGTCAACTTCTGCTCTCTTCTTATCTTTTGTTATTTGGTGATTGCTTAAAACAGGCTAATATCATCACTATTTTTTAGTAATGATACGGGTGTTTAGGGAATATCAAGACTAATTAGTATTGTAGTCAATGTGTGTTTGTCTGCTTTCAACTGGTTTCTGAGTAAAAAAAGGTAACAACTCTTGATGATAATGATGTCGGATGATAGTTGCGGATAGCCTGCGTATCATTCCTTTCTTTTCTGCTCAAAAATGACTTGTTGACCTGTTATTATGTCTTTTCATTCTTTAATGATGCAGTATTTTGAGTACTGAAATCAACAATAAAAACTTGATGATCTAGTATGAGAAGAAAGATCTCAGATCGGGAATCGTTGTAGTAGGTTCTACATAAGGGAGTACATTGTCAATGAAAACCCTGAATATGACACCCTTGAGGCACCAAGAGACTTGTAACTTAAAGGAACATGAAACTCATAGAAATTCACTTACTATGACCTGTTTTCCAAGGGGGTAGCTAATGAATACTCCCTACATCCCAATGTTCTTGCTACTAAAACTGTGTATGGGGAATAAGGAAAAAGTAAGTGTTGTGAGTATGAAAAGTGAAGTAGGAGAGAAAAAGTGGGGGAGGGAGATTTTTTTTTATGAGTGTGGCAAGTTGGTCCCATTGACATTTTGATTTTGGACTAGCAACAATATTGGGACGCCCAAAAAAGAAATAAGTAGCATGACTTTGGGACGGAGGGACCGGGAGTATACACTTGGTTGATTTCGGAAGCAGTATTTTAATTTGAAAACAAGTAAAACGCATTCCTTAAAAAGTTTGACATATCAAATGTAACACTTAATATTAGACTGAGGGAGTATTGGCTAGTACGATTTGAAGTTCTCGCAGGAAAAAAGAAGTTTGATGTGATGCATCTCTTCCAAGGATCAAAGGAAGAAGGTTGATGTGTTCAACCCTTAATATTTTACCTCTCTATTGACCTAAAGTTTGTGTTAGAACATTTGAGATATACCAGGAACCCTTGTCACTAGAGTTAGGTGTGATCAAGTCAGGCCTCAATTGACCCAGAGTTTTTGTTCGAACAATTGCCATCCGAAAATAGTTGACATAATAGCTAGGTGCGATCCATATCCCTTGTGAGTGGATTTAGGTGATTTTGAATGTGGGCTCGACCTTCCTTGGACCCTATGCATAGTAGAAAATCTCGTAGAATCAAGTTTTTTTTTTGCCTCATAAATTAAAGGGAAAATTTTATCGCACGGCAATTAGTCCGGCACTGCTTTATGTCACTGAATGTTGGGCCGTGAAACAGTGTCACATCCATAAGATGACAGTAGCGAAGATGCGTATGTACGGTGGATGTGTGGGCATACAAGAAATGATCGATTGAGAAATGAGGTGATCAGGAGTAAAGTAGGAATTGTGCTTATTGAGGATAAAATGAGGGAGAATTGTCTAAGGTGGTTTGGTCATGTGAGACGAAGACCAAGGAAGGCTGAGCCCTATGCTAAAGTCACATGAATCCCAATATAAATATCGTTGGGGCATTTCCTCAGCAGTGACGCACTACACTTCATAGGCTTGGGTGTAGTGATAAGTATTAAAAGGTTGCTAGGTCGTCCCCCAGAAGCGACACGCCACCTCGGCGGTCGGGGTGGTGTCAAATATGGAAGAGTATCTGTATTGCGGATGAGTGGGTAAAGAAGCTAGTCAATGGTAAAGGTAAGGGTAGTTGGATGCGTTTTGAAACTTGGAACATTAGCTATTTGACGGGGAAATCAACTGAAATGGTGAAAGTTATGAGGAGGAAGATTCACACAATGTGTCTACAAGAACCTAAGTGGGTTGGAGAGAAAGCAAGAAAAATATCGCCTCGAGGTTTTAAGCATTGTTATTCAGGAAAGAATAAGGGTAGGAATGGAGTAGGTATCATTATTGATAAGGAGTATATCAATGATGTGGTGGAAGTGTATAAGAAGAGTGACCGGGTTATTGATATTAAACTTGTGATATTTGTTCACCCAGTTCACCCCTAAAAGGGACTACATCTGGGGGCACTACGAAGCTAGGATATTCACTATAAGCACAAATATGTCGTGTTACAATAAAGAACATATTTTGCCTCACCAAAATAATTTCACTCTATGCCGACACCTTCTCACAATCACACTTAGACATGCTTTTCGGCCATTCAAGGAATGCCCCTAAGGGCACCCCAAAGGCCGCCCCGCCCTAGGCTCTCTTGTTGATTCCACAGATTCTATATAGATATCCTGTTTCTATTACCCGAGCACACACAATATTGGCTATCACTTGGCTATATATAGGATACAAGAGTTAAATCCCTAAACCTAGGCATAAAGGGAAAACAATTCTGGTGATTTTTCTCGGCCCAACCCAATTTTCCCAGTTGGCACGACCGTGCGTTGCAAGTTGCACGACCGTGCCACTGGAGACCAAATCGTGCTGCTTCCAAAAAAATCCTTTCAACATGACCGTGCTTTGTAACAAGCACGACCATGTCCGCCCTGGTTCATCCAAACATGTTTCTTCCACTTTGCCTTGGTGCTCAAGCCCATTTGTCTCTATCCAACAATGTGATGAGATTATAACTATTATTAGTGCCTATCTACCACAAGTAGAGTTGGATGCATCTATTAAACAAGAGTTTTGGAAAGATTTGGAGGAGCTTGTGCAATGGGTACCTAGTGGTGAGAAAGTAGTCATTGGTAGCTATTTTAACGTACACGTGGGGTCTAGTCGACACAACTTTGAGAGCATTCATGGAGGTTTTGGTATTGGGGAGATGAATGAAGCAGGAAATAGTATACTGAATTTTACGATAGCATATGATTTGAGTATAATGAACAATTGGTTCAAGAAAAGACAATCTCACTTGATGACTTATAGGATTGGAGGTAATGTGAGTCAAATTGACTTATTCATAGTACAAAATGCTTGTAGAAAGAGTGACACAAATTGCAAGGTTATTACGGGTGAGAGTAGAACAACTCAACACAGACTTGAGGTACTTGATTTTCGAAGTAGGAGAATGTCAAGAAAGAAAAAACCACAAGCAAACCATAGAATCAAGTGATGGAGGGTTCAAGGGGAGAATCAACATAGACTTTTAGCTAAGATGGCCACTGGTGATATTTGGTCGGGTATTATGGAGGATATGGATATATATTTGACCTGGACTAAGATGGAGCATACCATAAAGAAGGTGGTGAAAGAAGTCCTTGGAGATTCTAAAGGAAGCGTGCCACTAAATAAGGACACATCATGGTGGAACGAGGAAGCATGTGATGAGATTATAACTATTATTAGTGCCTATGGACCACGAGTAGGGTTGGATACATCTATTAAACAAGGGTTTTGGAAAGATTTGGAGGAGGTAGTGCAACAGATACCTATTGGTGAAAAATTAGTCATTGGTGCGATTTTAACGGACACGTGGGGTCTAGCCGACACGACTTTAAAAGCATTCACGGAGGTTTTGATTTTGGGGAGAGGAATGAAGCAGGAAATGGTATACTGGACTTTACAATAGCATATGACTTGAGTATAATGAACACTTGGTTCAAGAAGAGAAAGTCTCACTTAGTGACTGATATGAGTGGAGATAATGTGAGTCAGATTGACTTCTTCTTAGTATGAAATGCTTGTAGAAAGAGTCACACTGAATGCAAGGTTATTCCGGGTGAGAGTACAAGAACTCAACATAGACTTGAGGTACTTGATTTTTGAAGTAGGAGAAATTCAAGAAAGATAAAACCATAAGTAGACCCTAGAATCAAGTGATGGAGGCTTCAAGGGGAGAATCAACAAATATTTTTAGCTAAGATGGCCATTGGCGATATTTGGTTGGGTAATATGGAGGATATGGATATAGATTCGACTTGGACTAAGATGGAGCATACCATAGAGGAGGTGGCAAAAAAATTCCTTGGAGATTCTAAAGGGAGCGTGCCGCTAAGTAAGGACACATCAATGTGGAACAAGGAAGTAAAACAAGCAATAAAAAGCAAGAGAGAATGCAAATTATTGGGAAAATGCAGGAGCGATGAGAAATATGAGAAGTATAAGGAGGCAGAAGAGAAGTAAAGAAAGCAGTAAGAGAAGCAAGAACAAAGGTATATCAGAAACTTATGATAGATTGGATATAAAAGAATGGGAAAAGGATATATATAGACTTGCTCGTATGAGGGGTAAGTCGACATGAGATATTGAGAGAGTTAAATGTGTGAAGGATGTAGACCAAAGAGTTCTGGTCGGGGGTAAGGAGATAAAATATAGATGGAGTTCATACTTTGATACCTTGTTCAATGGCGATCAAGACCAGGATATCGAAGATATAAATATCACTCCGAGTATGGTTAATCAAGATTTTATGTGGAGAATTTAAAAGGGTGAAGTTGAAATGGCAATGAAAAAGAGAGATTGAAGAAAGCCGCAGGGACGGATAGAATACCAATTAGGTTTGGAGATGTTTTGGGGAGAGGGGAATAGATTGGTTAACAACACTATTCAACAAGATATGGAGAAATAACACAATGCCATTGGAGTGGAGAAAAGTACTCTAATCCCTTTCCATAAGAACAAAGGTGATGTCCAAGATTGTGTCAACTATCAGGGGATTAAACTAATCATTCATACTATGAAACCTTGGGAATGAGTGATTGCACAAAGGCTAAGGAGAATTGTTAATATTTCGGATAATCAATTTGGATTTATACCCGGAAGATCGACTATGGAGGCAATCTATCTTATGAGACAAACCATGGAGAAATATCAGGATAAAAAGAAAGATTTGCATATGATTTTCATTGATTTGGAGAAAGCGTATTATAAAGTGCCAAGCGAGGTACTTTGTTGGCTTTAGCAACGAAAGATGTTTCAAAGAAATATATTGATATTATCAAGAACATGTATAATGGAGTTAGTATTAGTGTACAAACTAGTGTTGGAAAGACAGAAGAGTTTCCTATTACGATTGGAATGCATCAAGGTTCTGCACTTAGTCCCTTTCTCTTTGCTTTGATAATGGACGAATTGACGAGGTCAATCCATGATGATATACAATGGTGTATGTTTGTAGATGATATTGTGGTGATTGATAAGACTAAAAAGGGCGTTGAAAGTAAATTTGAGTTGTGGAGAGACACTTTAGAATCTCGAGATTTTAGACTGAGCAGAAGTAAGACTGAATATTTGGAGTGTAACTTTAGTAGAGTTGGAAGCAGGGAGGCAGGGGTGATCATATTCGATGAAAAGATTGTCCAAGCTTCTGAGTTTTTTTCGCTATCTTGGATCCATCATCTGTAAGGATAGAGAATTGGATGGAAATGTGCCTCATAGGATTAAAGCAGGTTGATTGAAGTGAAAGAGTGCCACAGGGTTTCTATGTGATCCCGACATGCCTCATAGATTAAAGGAAAAATTCTACCGCAAGACAATTAGGCCGACACTGCTTTATGGCACTGAATGTTGGGCCGTGAAACAGTGTCACATTCATAGGATGAATTTAGTGGAGATGCATATGCTACGATGGATGTGTGGGCATACACGAATTGATTGATCGGAGAATGAGGTGATCAGGGAAAAGTAGGAGTTGCGCCTATTGAGGATAAAATGAGGGAGAATCGTCTAAGGTGGTTTGGTCATGTGAGATGGAGATCGAGTAATACACCGGTTAGGAGGCCTAAAGAGTGCATAAGTGATACAATGGGAAGGGGTAGGGGTAGGGGTAGGGAAGACCCAAAAAAACTTGGATTAGGGTAATTAAAAAATATATGAATTTACTTGAATTAGATAAAAATATGGCGTTGTGGTGGAATATGCTGAATTTTTATTTTTTTACTGCTTTTCTTTTCATTTTCCAATTATGTTTTATTTTTTTCCCACCTATTTATTCTTATAACTTATTTTTTTCTTACATCTTCTCTTGCACAATAATGACATATGAGGATTCATATGTTAGTCGAATTCAAATTATTTTGGGACTAATATTTTGTTGTTATTGTTGTTGTTGCAAGTAGTGATTGGGTTAAGTATTTCGACACGACCATAGCAGTAAAAATGAAAATAAATACAGAGGCTCCATTATTGTGGGAAGGATGTTATTTTGTTTCATCTACTCTCAGCTGTTGTGGTAGAATACGCTGGAATTTTTGATATCTCTATCTTCTGTTTTATGGTCTATTGATGATCGAACCCTTGCGGGGCAATCTTTTTATTTTTATCAATAGATGATTTCTTAGAAAGTATAAGCATGAGAATGGTGCTAGGATAATTTCGTCATTATTTTATTTTAGGAAGGATATGGTGGGAATGAAGACAATAACTATCGTAGTTAACATTTACTTTGTTAGGATGGATACAAACCTAGTTGGACGAGGATTGATGTTGTAAGGAAAAGAGGTGAAAACGTCAAAACAGAGAAAATCATGGCCATGGTCGAAACCATGAGTAGCCCATGGGTTGGCTGAATTTCTGTAGGAATTCGGTTTCCTATTTTTGCGTGGTCTCTTTTGGCATCATATTTCTTTTCTTGGGCATGAAACAGTTTGTTTCTTGAAGGAGTTGGAATCCTTGTGGATTTAGGTTTGTAATTCATGTATAAATATAAGTGATAACCTAAAATATTGTGGTGCTTGTGTGATAAATTAGTTGTCGCTAATTTTTGTTAGTCAGAGAGAATCTGTGAGGTTAACAAAGAGAACCAATGTAATGGTGATATTAGGGTTTCCTTAGGGGCATTCCATAGGTGGCCTAACTAGGAAATGACTAGGATTTATTTGTGTGAGGGTATATTCATGATTTAGAGGATATGTTTATTGTTGTAGACATGAGCAAATATTGTAATACAACCGATTTGGTGATATTAGTTGATATGCTGACTTGGTAGTGCTCCCAGATGTAGTCCCTTCTAGAGGTGAACTGGGTAAACAAACTGCGTGTTCTTGTCTTTTATAAATTTTCATATGGATGTTGCATGCATGTTATCTCTTACTTGTACACTTGGTATGGGGCAAGTATTGCTGGAGACCACCAATTACCCAACAACTGGTATCAGAGCTGCGATTAGAAAATCATGGCTGTCCGAATTGATTGAATGCGGTTCAGTACGCGTACGGAGCATATTTCGGTATGGTGCTGAATGGTGCGGTACGATGCGGTATGGTACTGTATGATACGATAAGGTGCCGTATGATGCGGAAAGGTGCAAAATTTGGTGCAGAGCTTCGATTTGAAGATTATGGTTGTTCGAAATAATTGGATGTGGGCTGTAGGAACATGGATCAAAATTAGGGACTGTAAAAATTCTTTAGGTTTTATGTTACTTAAATCAAATAGTATCAATGTATCATAAATCCGAATGGATTTGGGACTGCATGTATTCAGATCAGGGTTGTAGTTACATAATCATGAAATGACATTAAATTCGAGATCAAGAGTTGCAGAATTTGATTGTTGCTAGGGAATGCAGTTTCAACGATGATGATTGGATGACGCAATAATGACGTCATCGTCTCTAACATTCAGCCTAGGGGTTTCAGCGGACAATTTTCGCTAGCCCTACTTTGACAAGCCATATCTCACTTGATTTAATTCAAAATTAAAAAAAAAATAAGATGCCTATGAAAAGATTTCATGGAGTAACAAATCTACAACAAAAAAATTCAAAAATCAGATTCTAAAAACGTCAAAACAGCAGCCTAAGTTTTGAGAAAATACACAATTTTCAAAACTTCAATTTGTAATATCTCAAGTTCTACTCAACCAAATTCAATGATTTTCGAATATGTTTTTCTACACATTAATAGCTACGAAAGCATACATGAATCGCACGAAACAGATAAAAAAATGGTTATCAAATCATCAAACCCACTTGGTCCGATTTTTGAACAAAAATAAAAAACGAAAATCATGCAATTCAACTCATTCAATGGCGAGCACAAACATGTTGACTTCGATACCAATGAAGGACTAATAATATAATGGGTACATCGAATTACATCTAAACAAATTAGTCCGAAAGGTTCTTGCGGAAGGCTTTCGCTTGTGCTACAAACCCACGAACGATTGTGTCTGCAATTACCACACTTCTCTCGTCGAGCCGATATCACATTTTCGGGCATTTAGCGATGGTTCCACACTCATCATCCAAAACCCTTGGTGGTAGCCTAGAAAGAGTAATTTTCCTGAGATCTATATGGTATGTGACTGAATATATATTAGTTTACAAAGCCTAAAAATATAGTTAGATGAGAGCACAGAGTTACATTTCCATATGTATTGTATCTCATCATTTTATCCAATAACTTAGACTCCGTTTGTTTGGGGGGAAATGTTTTCTAGAATTTTTTTTCCCATTTTTCGATGTTTGGTAACCATCGAAAAATAAAGTCAACGAAAAGATTTTTTGATCAGTGAAAAATAGGCTTGTTTTCTAAGAAAAATGACTTTCAGATTTCTCCTCCTCAAAACATTTTTCGAAAATTGCTTTTTAACATCAACACCCACCCATCTTTCCCAACCCCCACCTTTACCCTTAACCACTACGAAACACCCAACCCCCATCCCAAAGCCCACCACCACCCACCCATACCTTCCACCCAACCACCTCTCGTAAAAATATAATCATATTAAAATTATTTTTTAACAACTCACCTGCCCGCCCCTCCAATCCCCACACTCTCTGGGTAAAAAAAATTACTGATCATATTAAAATTAATTTTTAACAACTTCCCTGCCGCTCCTAGACCCCGCACCCCACCCCCACCACCCCCATAAAAAACTACTCATATTAAAATTCTTTTTTTAATAACTCCCCTGCCGCCCCTCGACAACCACACCCACTCCCAAACCTCACACCTCATACAACCCACCCCATTTCTCTACTATAACCTATCCTAATCCTAACCTCTACCCCACCCCTGTCCCTACCACCTACCCTACCCCTATCCTACCTACTTAAGTTTATGTTTTTATCGAAAAATATTTTTCTTAAATTTATTAAATACAGAAAATATTTTCTGAAAAATATTTTTCTTATATTTACCAAACAGCTGAATGTCATTTTTCAAAATATATTTTCATTTTTCAAAAAATATTTTCCGGAAAATATTTATCAAAAAATATTTTTTCCCAAACAAATAGAGCCTTAATATTTGAAAATGTATTATTGGGACCGAAAAACCCCTCACGCCTAACACAAACAATGTCCGCATAATGGCTAAATTGTGAATTTTGTTTTTTGTGACCTCGCCATATTAAACTCTTTTCAAACAGAAAGAGTCATTAAAAAAAAAAAAAGTCATCAAACCTCTCGCCGCCACTAAATCAGCTGTCCTTAGTAGTAATCAAAGGACCAAAACTTAGAAAAATAAATAAAATGTTGATTCAAACAAACCACCTCATGCCTCATGGTGGTGGCTTTTTGAAGATTTATTTCGAAAAATCTTTAGTTTCAACTTATTATATTATTTGAAAGTTTCGTGTAGCCAGGAAATTTTAATCACACAATAGACAACGGATGTGAGTACAGATATGTCTCACAACTGTCCACACATCCACAGATAATGCAGCGGAATAAAATAAATTAAAAGCAATGACTCAAGAATTATTTACGCTTACTGATCAATGTGATCAGCAAACTAGGCTTACGCCCAAAAACTTTTCACTATAAAAACTTTTGTTGCTTACAAAAACAAATAAGTGAAAAATTAAAATATGAAAAATACTAAACGAGTTCTAATCACCTTCTACGACAAGAACAACTCTCCTTTCCCAAGTAGGATCTATTCTAGTTAGAAGTAAAACAAGAGAACTCTATGAAAACCTAGATGTGAGTTACGGATGTAAGGCACAACCTTCACTCACAACCTAAAAACAATAATGTCGAATACTATGAAGAATATGTATTTTTCTCTCTAAAAATCCGTAGCTTCTCTTGTGCTTAATGCCTTGTATTTATAATGCACCATGGAGAAGATCTTCGTGTAATCAACATCTTCCTTTGTGAGATCTCTTTTCCTATATGAAAACATAAAACACACTCATAAGAAAATCAAATATTAGTGGGTTAGTCCTAATATAAAACTATGTACATAAATAAAAGATATTTACATATTTACAATCTCCTAGTCAAAGTAGGATACTTATAAATCTTCCATGAAAGTCCCAAAATCTTCTTACCATAATAGAAGTCTTTTTAAATAAGAAAACATAAATATGTTTCCATAAAACTCACGGTTTCAATCTCCCCCTATTTTGGACTTTCTGATCAAAATCAAAGATTTATAGAATTCACAATTTATGTCCACAGAGTAAACAAAAAAAATAGAGTAAACATAACTCCCCCTGAATGGATGTGTGTCTAGATGTGTATACACATCCACACATAAAAACTGCAAAAACAGAGTTAGAGCAGAAAACAGCAGTTCATTAAAAAATAACAGCAAAACAGCCATTCAGAAACATCCTAATTAAAAACTATTACAACCCATTATTTTAAAAACTAAAACTAAAGCAGAAATTAAAATTGTCTTAACAACCATCATAGCAAAAGCACAAAAAAAACTTTCTCCCCCTAAATTAAAGTTTTCAATGCTTCCAGCCAGCAGCAGATACAGCATCATCCCATTTTCTATTTCCAGTAGCAGCAGCAGGTACAGAGCTTGATTCTCCCCCTTTTTGACTAGAAAGTTTAGCATGCCGCCTGAGAAGTCTATCCTTAAGAGCTTTAAGGTTGTTGGCATGAGCAGTGGAGGTTTGAACTTGGGCTTCAGCAAGGGCAATTTCAGCATCCAAATCTTTTATTTGAGCCTCAAAAGGATCATCAGCTGTGGGTTCAGATGTGTCCACATCTGGCATAGCAATTTCAGGTACAGTGCCCAAAGGAAGATCCATATGTCTTTGCTTAGGGTCTAGAAGAGTTTTGGTTTCTTTAAACAGAGCAAATTTTTCAAACTTTTCTTCTACTTTCTCAGGCTTAACTCTATTGACAATTAGGATTTGAGAGATCAAAGAGGGATAGGGTAAAGACCACTTTTTAGATGGTGACTCTCCATAGTCACAAATCTTCCTAAAGATGAAATCTCTAAAGTTAATATGCCTCTTAATGCCCAATCTATAGAGTAGGAGAGCTTGCACCCTAGTAACTGAAGTTTTGTTATTTGAGGGGCAAAGATTGGCAACAAGAATGGAATGGAGAAAATAGTAGAGAGAGGATAGAGAACCACTTCCCAAATCCTTTGGCTTCACAGGCCAAGAGGTCACCTTTCCATGGATGATAGCAGCCACAAGCTCATCATCATCATCAATAGCAACTAACTCATCCAAAGAATCATCCAACCCAAGAAAATCATTCACCACAGATGGGGAAAAGGGGACAAACTTTCCTCTAACATAAACAGAGAGGGGAGAGGAGCATCTATCTAGTCCCTTGGTCAAATTGACATAAAATTCATACACCATCTTAGGATAGAAAGGGAGAGGATGATCCACAGTTAAAAACAGTCCTCTTTCTTCAAAAAATTTGTCCATACCAAGCTTAAAGAATGTTTCCCTATCTCTTTTCATTTCCACAACAAAGGCTTTAGAGGAAATTAGGCCAAACCTATCAGAGGCCTTTTTGATCAAAAATTTCTTAGAGAAGGGTTTTGGGGTAGGAGCAATGGAAAGAGTTGAAGACATACCCTTGTCAGATTTCTTCCTTGTAGATGTGCGTCTGGATGTGTGCACATCCTCAGACTCATCCTTTGCAGGGGATGGAATTTTGATGGACTCTACCTCAGTTTCATCATCAGAAGAGGAATCTATTTCTTGGTCCTCTTTTTCTTGTTCTAATTCATCCCTTCCCAGCTTGAAGTTGACATCGGATGCAGTATCATCACTCTCATATCTTGATTCTGACTCATAAGCTTCTTCCTCAAGAGGCTCTAAGTCAGTAGAGGCAACCTTTTTCTTCCCTCTCAAATCCATCAAAACACTTGCTAAGGGTTCTTCATCACTAAAAGTAATAAGATCTTCAACAGGACTTGAAACTACAGGAGCAGGAGTATCAACAATAGGAACAGAAGAATCAACCACAGGAGTAGGAGTAGGATTGGGGATAATAGGATCAGATGGTTTAAAAGGTGGTGATGGAACAGGATCAATGGGATCATTATGGGGAGTATTTTCAGAAGGGGTAATACTAGGGACAGGATCAACAACTACAAGAGGGGTAACAGCAGATTTAGCCCTAGTTCTAACAAGAGGAACAATTGCCTCTTCTTCTTCTTCTTCACCATCATCACAAGCTATGGCGGTAGAAGGTTTCCCACCTGGTTTCTTCAGGTTCTTCAGCTTGTCAGACTCTGACAATTTTCTAACCCTATGCGATCTTCAAAGGTTACGTTGGGGAACAGGGATCGCAACTTGCTTCATGGATTTTGCTTGAGCTAGCTTCCTTTTCTTGGTTGAGGAAGGTTCTACAGAAGAAGGAATAGGGGCGACAACCGATGGTGGAATCACCGGAGAGGTTGGAGCCTTAGGGTTTTCAGAAGTTAGTTCCAATGTAGGGGATTTAGGTGACGGAGCTACCATGATTGGTTCAGATGAGGACGAAGGGGAGGCAAATTCAGCAAGGAATTCTGAGATAGCAGGGTTGACGACAATGGAAGCTTCTCTTTTAGCTACAGAGATTGGAGCAACGTCAAGAACGTCTTCTTCGCGAATATTGGAGTGATCGGCCATTTAATCAGAAGAATTGGGTTAGGTTGAACAGTAGAGGGAGAAATTAATGCAATGTGTGTGAGATTGTGTGCACAGAGAAGGAAGAACAAAAGGTTTTAGCAAGGATTTATGGGGGATGGGACGGATGTGAGGGCTCTTAAATACTCACAGCTCCCCCTTTCCAACTAGAACTAGGAATCCTTCTCCAAAAAGGTCTCACACAACCCAAATTCCTTAAGAGTCCTCTAACGGCTAGAAACCTTTGAGGTTACCACACACAACCACCTTTTAAGAAATAGGGGATCAAAATAAAAACAATAATTTGATAGATTTTTATGGAAACAAAAATAATTCAGCCATATCTTTATTAAAAAATAGAATCCCAATCGAATTTTTCAACCTTTTCAAACAAGGATTGATACACACCTTTTTCTTTCATGAAAGATATTGGAGATCAAAAACCTATAAAATCAAAGAATGAATTAAAAAAGAAAATTAATTAACTAGTATATTTACAAAGCTCCTATATGTCCTAAAAAATGCAGTATGTCTAGCATGATGCAAACACACAGGTGATGGAAATATTCTCAGCTTATGGATGTGGCATAGGATGTGAGTCACATATGGGGACACATTTAGATCACAAAAAGTCAATGAACAATAATCCAATCTGCACAATCTCTAGGATGCATCCACCATTTTTTTGTTGTGGATTTTTGCGTTGTGAGTAGCTTTCACTTTACTTGATCCCAAGGATAGCCCTTTTTCTCAATGATCTTATAAAGTTTGATTTCAAGATTTCTTATGAGAATCACTTGATCACAATGGTATGGCTTCATACTAAGGGTGAAGCAGCTGTTTCTCACACATATTTTTTCTTTTATAGCACCCACTGTGAGATACCTAGGAAGGTTATATTAAGTCATCAAAAGATGACATGAACAGGAAGTGCTCACAATTAAGTGATAAAAAACAATGTCAAGATGAAGACTCACAAGTGACCACACTGAGAAATTTCGTGCTAATGCATGATATTTTTTTGATTTTTTATTTTTATAATTTTTTTTTTCAGTTAATCTAATATACAGATGTGTTAGAGGATGTAAGACACATTTGGTCTCACAACCTTAGATATCAAACAAGCCAAGAGACTTCCTCAAGGAGAAAAATCTCTCCAAATCTAATGCCTTTGTAAATATATCAGCCAATTGATTTTCAGTCCCAACAAATTCCAGACACACAGTTTTTTGTTCTACAAGATCTCTGATGAAATGATGTCTAATATCAATGTGCTTTGTTCTAGAATGTTGGACAGGATTTTTAGATATGTACAAGGCACTTTTGTTATCACAAAAAGCAGTCAAAACTTTGCTATTTAATCCATAATCTTTTAACATTTGATTCATCCAAAGTAGTTGTGTGCAACAACTCCCAAGGGCAACATATTCAGCCTCAGCAGTGGACAAGGACACACAATTCTGCTTTCTACTATACCAAGACACAAGGTTATTTCCTAGGTAGAAACATCCACCTGTGGTACTCTTTCTATCATCACTATTTCCAGCCCAATCAGAATCAGTGTACCCAACCAAATTGGTGTTTGTTTCTTTAGAGTAATGCAGACCTAGGTTCATAGTCCCACTCACATATCTAATGACTCTTTTCAAGGCTTTCAGATGGGACATTTTAGGGTTGGCTTGGTATCTTGCACAGAGACACGCACTGTACATAATGTCAGGTCTACTTGCAGTGAGGTAAAGCAGACTTCCTATCATGCTTCTGTACAGTGTTTGATCAACACTCTCACCATCAGAATCATGACTTAGCTTTTGGGAAGATCCCATTGGTGTTCTTTGATGTGAAGAGTGTTCAAGCTCAAACTTTTTCACAAGATTCTTGGCATACTTAGATTGTGAGATGAACATGCCATCTTTGAATTGCTTAATCTGTAAGCCTAAGAAAAAGTTCAACTCACCTACCATACTCATCTCAAATGTGGAAGCCATGCTATCCACAAATTCAGCTAGCATAGGGTCAGAATTTGACCCAAACACAATATCATCTACATAGATTTGTGCCACAAGAATCTCTTTTTTATTTTTCCTCACAAACAGTATTTTGTCAACCTCACCTCTCTTGAATCCTAGTTGAAGCAAATGGTCAGTCAACCTACCATACCAAGCTCTAGGGGCTTGCTTTAGCCCATACAGAGCTTTCTTCAGCTTATACACATGGTTAGGATACTTGGAGTCCACAAAGCCTTTAGGTTGTTCAACATAGGCTTCCTCATTCAATATCCCATTTAGAAAAGCACTCTTAACATCCATTTGATGTAGAGTGATCTTGAGGTAACAAGAAATGGCTAACAAAAGCCTAATGGACTCAATTCTTGCAACAGGAGCAAATGTCTCCTCAAAATCAATTCCCTCTATTTGAGTATAACCTTGAGCAACTAACCTAGCTTTATTTCTAGTGATCACACCTTGCTCATCAGTTTTGTTCTTGAAAATCCATTTGGTTCCTATGACATTACCATGTGAGGGTCTAGAAACAAGAGTCCATACCTCATTCTTTTCAAATTGAATCAATTCATCTTGCATAGCAAGAATCCAATCAACATCTTTCAATGCTTCAGCAACATTCTTAGGTTCAATCTTTGAAACAAAACAACAAAAACTTACCTGGGAGTATGTTGAAGAGCAACTCCATAAACCAGCCATCTTTCTATAATCAACTTTGTCCTTTTGTCTAGTTCTCACTTGAGCATGCACATCTCCCACAACTTGTGAAGAGGGGTAATTTTTCTGGATTTTTGAAGGTATATCCTTTGACCTATCCACACACCCATTCATATTACCTTCTGGAGCATCATCCTGATCAGAATCAGAGGAACTGTCCTTAGTTACAGGATTTTGAGTGGATGTGGGAGCAGATGTGGAAGCAGATGTGTCCACATCCTTGGTTACATCCTTATCAGGTTCAGCAGATTTTTCAGTACTGGCACCATCTGTTGGTTCTCCAGCACCTGTTTCTGTATCTTTTCAATCCAGTAAGCAGCCTGAAACATCATCCTCAGCAGTCTTGAGGTTAAGATCAAGTGAGTCATCAAAAATAACATTAGCAGATTCCATAATGGTCTTAGTTTTGAGATTGAAAACTCTGTAAGCTCTACTATTAGTGGAATAGCCCATGAAAATTGCTTTGTCACTCTTTGAATCAAACTTGGACAGATATTCTCTATCATTGAGAATGTAACAAACACATCCAAACACATGAAAATATTTCACAGTTGGCTTCTTTCCAAGGAGGATTTGGTATGGAGTGACAGTGCTACCAATCCTTAAAAACACCCTATTGCCAATGTGACAAGCAGTGTTCAAGGCTTCTGCCCAGAATTTCTTGGACAGGTTTTTAGAACTTAACATGACCCTAGCCATTTCTTGCAAAGTTCTATTCTTTCTTTCAGCAATTCCATTTCTTTGTGGGGTGATTGGTGCAGAAAACTCATGAGAGATTTCCTTAGAATTGCAAAAATTGGTGAACATTTGATTCTCATATTCAGTGCCATGGTCAGACCTAATTCTCACAGTCTTAAGACCATAAAGATTTCTCACCCTTTTGTACCAATTCTTGAATTCTCCAATTGTTTCTGACTTTTCCCTTAAGAACATTACCCAAGTGTACCTAGAATAATCATCAACACACACAAAGGCATACTTTTTCCTACCAAAGCTTTCAACTTCAATAGGTCCCATTAAGTCAGTATGAATCATCTCCAAACACCTAGAAGTGGAGCATTGTTGGACCTTTTTATGTGATGCTTTTGTTTGCTTTCCCTTTTGACATGAGCCACAGACATCAGGGTTCTTGAAGTTCAGTTTAGGGAGGCCTTTAATAGCTTCAAACCTTTGAAGTTCTTCCAGAGTTCTACAGCTAGCATGCCCTCATTTTTGGTGCCACAGATTGACATCATTAGCTTTTGAGCTTAGGAAAGAAAGATTGTCACCAAATTGGTAACAATTATTAGCAGATCTAGGACCAGTAAACACACAGGTATTATCCTTATCAAACACTTCACATAAGTGCTTATCAAACTTCACATAAAGATCATCATCACACAGTTGACTGATGCTTATTAGGTTGGCTTTCAAGCCTTCCACATGGTACACATTGTGCAATTTTGGGAGACCCTTAACATCTAGAGTTTCTTTCCCAACAATTTTTCCTTGAGCACCTCCACCAAAATTTACTTTCCCCCCATTAATAACTTCATAGTCTAAAAGG
Organism: Adenophora triphylla var. japonica; assembly: GCA_022495995.1. Classification (NCBI taxonomy): domain Eukaryota; kingdom Viridiplantae; phylum Streptophyta; class Magnoliopsida; order Asterales; family Campanulaceae; genus Adenophora; species Adenophora triphylla. The sequence goes on along the minus strand of JAFEMH010005177.1, from coordinate 68,682 downwards.
ACTGCTTGGTTTCCAGTCATGTGCCTAGAGCACCCACTATCAAAATACCAAGAGCCAGAGACATTACTCTTGAGAGAAGAGTAAACAACATTGCAGGTGGTAATTGGTTTGGCCACCCACTGTTTTATAGTTTTCTTTTTGGGTTGCAGAGGTCTCAGATTACCAGGATGTGTGTTAGGATGTGCATACATCTTCTCACACATCTGAGGCTGATTGAAGTGACCAGATTTTTTATCAGTCTTGAGTTTGTAACAGAAGGGCCTAATGTGACCAGGAGCTAGGCAGTAGTGGCAGATGTAGTGCCTCTTCCTAGGTCTTTTCTCACTCAAAATGACTTTTTCTTTAAAAACTTGTTTTTTTCACACTTTTTGAGGTAGAAGCCTCACATCCCTCTTTTACAAAATTATTATCAAAACCCAAACCAGTTTTGTCACGTTGACCTATAGAAAAAGCTTCTTCCATTTTCATCTTACTTTTATTTAACTTAGTAAAAGTATTTTCAGCTTGTTCACATTCATTCTTGAATTTTTCAAGGTCAACTTCTCTTTTGGTCACAAGGACTTCAAGTCTTGTAATGGTATCTTTTTGAGCATCATTTTCCTTTGAAAGAACAGCTTTTTCATCTTCACAAGCAGCCAATTTATCAGAAAGAGATTTATTTACCTTAACAAGTACCTCAATCTTGTCCAATCTTTTCATCCAATCTGTATGCAGCTCCTTGTATGTTGCAAAAAGTTCTTCATAGGGAATGTCCCTTTCTTCATCTTCATCATCTGAATCTCTTTTTACAGAGAAACAGTTCAAAGAATGTGTGATACCGGATGTGTTCACAATCGAGACCACATCCAAGGAATTTTCAGGAGCATCTTCTTCTATATTCGAAAAAGCATTAAACACAGAATGGCAGTTTATGATAGACATGTTAGCCACTTCTTCTTCATCATCCTCACTGTCACTAAGGGTAGCAGTTAAGCTCATTCCTTTCTTTTTAAGTGTGTTAGCACACTCATTGGCATAATGGCCAAAGCCACGACATGCCCTACATTGGACAGATTCATATGATTTGTTTTCAAAGCTTGGTTTCTTGAATCCAGTGTCAGTGCTAGGTTTTGATTTTTCAGGAGCACTGAGAGTAGGTTTGTTAGGAAATTTACTTATCCTTCTATTTTTCAGTATTGAACTGAACTTCTTTGAAATAAGAGCTACATCCTCTTCTTCTAGATTAGACTTGTCAATTTCAGAGGATAATTTCACAAGCTCTTTTGGAAGTGCAGCAGCACTTTTGAGAGCAAGACTATGTGTTTTGTTCTTTTTCTGAGCCTCAAGGTTTAGCTCAAACACAGTCAAGATTCCTACGATTGTGTCAAGACCTACAGTGTTTGTGTCTTTTGTTTCCTCAATCACATCCACTTTTATGTTAAACCTTTCAGGTAAGGTCCTTAAAATCTTACTTACAAGTCTTGCATTGGAGATAGATTCTCCTAGACTTGTGCATTCATTTGAAATCTCATGAATCTTAGCAGCATATGACACAATGTCCTCAGTTTCTTTCATTCGAAGTAACTCAAACCTATCCATTAAAATTCTAAGCCTGTTAGCTTTCACACTTGGTGCTCCCTCACATTGAGTTTGCAAAATATCCCAAGCAGCTTTGGCTATACTCTCATTAGTTATAAGCTTGTACATATTCCCAGAAACATGGCTGGAAATAGCACCAATAACTTTTGAATTATAATTTGCAGCTTGTATTTCATCATGAGTCCATTGATCTTCAGTTTTTCTTTCGAAAATAGACTCACCAACACCAGAAGGTGACTTTTTCTCCACAGTAGGAGGTTTCCATGCAACAAGAATACACATCCAAGCCCTTTCATCAATACTTTTGATGTAATTTCGCATCTTAGACTTCCAAAGAGAATAATTGGTGCCATCCAAGACAGGAGGCCTGTTTTGGTGATTTTGGCATTCCATAATGACTACACTTTCTGGATCAACACTCAGTAATATATCGAGAGTTGGCTCTGATACCAATTGAAAGTTTCTTGTAGCTAGGAAACTTTAATCACACAACAGACAACGGATGTGAGTACAGATGTGTCTCACAACTGTCCACACATCCACAGATAATGCAGCGGAATAAAATAAATTAAAAGCAATGACTCAAGAATTATTTACGCTTACTGATCAATGTGATCAGCAAACTAGGCTTACGCCCAAAAACTTTTCACTATAAAAACTTTTGTTGCTTACAAAAAACAAATAAGTGAAAAACTAAAATATGAAAATACTAAACGAGTTCTAATCACCTTCTACAACAAGAATAACTCCCCTTTCCCAAATAGGATCTATTCTAGTCAGAAGTAAAACAAGAGAACTCTATGAAAACCTAGATGTGAGTTACGGATGTAAGGCACAACCTTCACTCACAACCTAAAAACAATAATGTCGAATACTATGAAGAATATGTATTTTTCTCTCTAAAAATCCGTAGCTTCTCTTGTGCTGAATGTCTTGTATTTATAATGCACCATGGAGAAGATCTTCATGTAATCAACATCTTCCTTTGTGAGATCTCTTTTCCTATATGAAAACATAAAACACACTCACAAGGAAATCAAATATTAGTGGGTTAGTCCTAATATAAAACTATGTACATAAATAAAAGATATTTACATATTTACAATCTCCTAGTCAAAGTAGGATACTTATAAATCTTCCATGAAAGTCCCAAAATCTTCTTACCATAATAGAAGTCTTTTTAAATAAGGAAACATAAATATGTTCCCATAAAAATCACGATTTCATTATTCCCAACATCTTAAAAAACAAAGTCGTTTGAGCTGTCAAATAAATTATTTTAACAACAAATTCTATTATATATAGTGACCTCATTATTATAGAAATAAAAACTGACCTCAAATACTGCTTACCGCTTAGGCTAGAACTCTCGGCGGTCAATTTTTTTTTTTTTGAAACCAAAAAGAGTATAAAAAAGGACACATTCACATATTCATGTATCTCCCAAAATCAAATTGCGAGGATAAAATACTAATCATATTAAATGAAATCTGTTACTTTCAAGTCCTTAAAATAGATGAGGATATGAAAACCAACTTTTCAAGAGGTTAATTAATTAACAGAATTGTAAACCTCATTCTTTAAAATCTGTTTGTATTGGGATTTTTGAATGTTCGAGTTATTCAATGACCAAGTGAACACTATAAATCGAGATATGAACATGGGCTTGTCCGGATCAGGCCCAAGTGAATTGGGCCATAACATAATTCATCAAATATCAAGTTACGAGGTAATACATGGGCTCCCGTGTCTTCATACCTCGGCATCAACTAAGGCCGACCTAGGTCAGCAAGCAAGTATAAACAAAGCCCATCTCAAAGGGTCGAGGAGACCTCCCTCGTAGGCTGAGATCATCTCCCTTGAGGACGAGGTGCCTCGCTCGGCCTTGATATTGGCACTACGGGCTCTTCTTATTTCTCATCTCTTCCCCGGCTCATCATGGACCGAGATGGCCATGTATGACGAGGAGAGGAAAGTTTGTACCTCGGCATATCTTCATATGACGAGGAAAGAAATTCATTCATCTCGGCCTATCTGCATATGACGAGATAAGGAATTTGTGCATCTCGGCTTTCCGACAGAGCAGACCTTGTAATCCTATTTCAACAAGGATTAAGTAGTTATAATCCAATCAGGATTGTATCCTCCTACATCAATTCAAGTCAAATAAGGACTCTCTAACAGATATAATCCTCCTAGGATTATACCTTATCTCTTTACAGTCCAAGTTCAACATGGATTCTACCAATCCATCATTATAAATACAAGCCATAATTTCCATATTCTGGTACGTTATCTCTTTGACTCCAAAATTCTGTCAATTTGATTTCTCAATATACAAATCGTGAACTTACTCTCACGCCGGAGGGCATTCGCCGAAAAAACCCCGGCTTAGTTTACGTTTTCTGTCTTATTTCAGGCTATTCAATCGCCAGAGTACAACCGACCGCTCGAATTTGTTTGGACTGATTCGACTTTTTGGCATCATCAGTTTGGTTCCATTGCCGGGAATCGATTCAAACGCCCTTTGTTTGGCCTGAAAAAAGCTCGCTTGAAACCATTTTGTCCGCCGGATAATTCTTAAATTCGGTCGGAAAAAAGCTGTTCTATTTTGCTCTATTTTGTTTTGGCCGGAATCTGCAAATTGTCACATGGAATAATCGTTTTGGCCTGAATTTTGGTGTTATAACAATCGCAATTGAACTTTGTATTTGGGCGTTCGAAATTTGTTCCAAATTTTGGCTGGAAAATGGTTATTTTTGCCAGAATTGTTGTTTCCAGATTTCGGTGACCGGAAAAAATTGTCCGTTTTGGTAATTTGTGTTGTTTGCAATTCTAGTATCAATGGAGGACGGACAGTTTGCAAGTGTTACTAATGAGGAGCAAACCCAAGTGAACGGGATCCCTCCAAACATCGAGGTACTTCCTCCTCCACCTCAGCTCGAAGGACCCCCTCCCCTCGGCATGACTCTCCATTCCATGGGACAGCCAGCTGCCGAGGGGGCAGGTGCAAACCTTCCCCCTCCTCATCATAATCGTCCAAGAGGGAAACAAACTAGCAAGAAGTCGACGAGGAACGCCAATGCCGGACAAGCTGAGAACATCCAGCCTGACGACCGATGTACCTTGTTGCACAAACAGATGGAGACGTTGCAGAGAATTTATGAGACTCAAGCTGCTCTACTGCAATTGGATCCAGACAACTCAATGGCTGAGTTCATTAGGCCTTCGAGGTCAGGAAGCAATTCTTGTGGAAGGGACACTCAGGGTGAGAGACGAGATAGCCAGAGGAGTCCTCCTCATGGCCGAGATCCTCCCCGTGAGACTGCTGTACCACCTAAGCAGAACCTCCGAGATGCTCCTCGTCCTCGTCCTAATAATCATGGGAACGAGAAGGAGGTGGTAGACCTGAGAAGCCACTTAAATTCTAAGGACCAGGAGGTAGACTCAAGAGACCTACGAATGAGGCTCAGTCTGTCTAAATGTTTATCCCCTCCTCATCTCGGTATGGTACCTCATCATAACCATCATCGTCGTGATTCTCCTAGACCTCGGCGTGATTCACCCCGTCCTCGTCACTTTGCAAGGCCGAGGACTCCTGAGCCATACAGAATGGTCCTTGGTGGCTACGAGGCAGAACCAAGGAAATATAAGGCACCCTCTAGATGTGGAGAAAACCGTCGAGATGACGAGGAACACAGTAGGGTGAATGGTCACCCTGGAGATAGGTCCCATCGTAGTTCCCACCGGAGTTCCCACCAAAGTACTCACTCTAACACTGAAAAAGGAGTGGAGGCTAAAGAATGTCAACTCTTGAAAAAGAGAATTGATGACATGGAAATGGGAAAGAAGGTTGACGAAGACGATGATGACTGGTCCACTCGTCTCTTCTCTCAGAGAATCACAGATGTACCACCTAATCCTCTTTTAAAGGTCCTGAACTTTGAAAAATATAACAGAACCACTGACGCAAAGGACCATGTGCAAAGTTTCGAGTCGACCATGAACCTCCTCACAAAGGCCGATGACATGCTCTGTAAAGATTTCGTGAGCACCTTCGCCGGAACAGCCCTGACCTAGTTTCATGAGCTAAAAAAGGGTTGCATCGATAGCTGGAGAGGAATGAGGAGGATGTTCCTAGACCACTTTGCCACAGCAGGAAGGAGGAAGAAGAGATTAACAGACCTTGCCAACATTGAGCAAGGGAAGAATAAGACCACTTTAAGCTATTATAACCGATTTCGAACCATGGTAGAGCAAGTGGAAGAAAGCCTCACAGACAGGGAGGTAGTTGTTTGTTTCAATTCCGGATTGAGATCCAGACCACTTATTTATGAACTTTCTGCCCGAGAGCCAAAGTCCAAAGAAGACTTATACAATGTGGCATACGCTATTGCCATGGCGGAAGACAAAAGCAAGAATAGGTCAGATAAGACGGAACCAGAAGCAGCTGGCACTCGCCATGCTTCCAACAGAAATGGGAATGGTAACGGATCCAAGGGGAAAAATAGAACAAGGGGTTCTGAAAAGGCTGAAATTTTTACTCCTCTTACCAAACCCATCATGGATATCATGCAACTAGTGAACCTTTCACCACCTCATCCGCCGAGTGACAAACCAAAGTTCCCCCATGACACTTCCAAATTCTGTGATTTCCACAAGGACCATGGTCACAACACTGAAAGGTGCATCGCCCTCAAGCGAATGATCCAAAGGTGGGTCGACGAGGGAAAACTCGACCGCTATGTCATGAAGAAAGATGGCAAGTGGAAGCGGAAGGAGGACGAAAGTGAAGATGATGATAAAAGCGAGGATGGGGAACAGAGGCCTCCTAGGGCCAAATTGCATGTGATCCGAGAAGAGGTAGTCTCTACAAGAAAGCTAAGGGACCAGATCCATGAGCTAAGCAAGGTGTACCACGTTCCTGCTTGGTTTCATAAGGCGGAAGAGGTCATTAGTTTCTCTCCCTAAGAATTGGCAGGGAGCCGTGCCGCCCGTGAACAACCCTTGGTGATAAAGGGTCGAATTGACAACGTTGAATTCGAGAGACTTCTCATTGACATGGGGCCTCTCGTGATATCTTATACTACTCTGCTTTCCAATTGATGGGTTTGAAAGACACCATCCTGGAGCCTTATCATGGAAGGCTAGAAGGTTTCACCAACCATAAAGTCGGTGCCAAGGGAACTGTTGACCTGGAGCTAGAAGTCGGCGAATATCCCTTCCGATCCAAGGCTACTGTCACTTTCGTAGTCATGGACCTAATAAGTGACTATCATGCGATCCTAGGCATTCCAAGTCAAGTAAAACTTGGGTTGGTCGCCTCCCTTCCTCACCAACGAGTTAAATTCCCTACTCGTGCTGGAATTGGATGCGTGAGGGCGACCGCCAAGGACTTCTTGGAGCATGTCGTACAAAGCAGGAAAGCATCCAAAAGCGTGGAGATAGATACCCCTGAAGACAACATCAAAATCTCTAAGTCTTTGAAAAATACCCATACAAGCTCTAGGATGATTTACATCCGTGAAATACTGGAAGAGGAACCTCTGGTCCTAGAAACAGCAGCTGACCATAATTCCATCAGTCCCGGAGATAGATCCTGTTCTCATCAACGGCCAGAACTCGGGGGACAACCCTGACTTGAGGATAGTTGATCTGCCCGACGTTGACGAACTGATGCAAGAGGAAGGCCACGACGTGAATGACAACGAGGGTAGTAGACTTAGAGAAATCATCATCGAGTCTCTGGAATTTCGAGACGGTCCAGAAATGGAGCCCGTGGATGAGTTAGAAGAGGTAGTCATCAACCCTGACTATCTCGAGCAAAAAATAACACTCGAGGGCCAGCTATCCCTGGAAGAGAAGGAAGAAATCACCTCCCTCTTAAAAAAACAGTCTCGATGTCTTTGCTTGGAGAGCCGAAGATATGAGGGGGATCAATGAAGAAGTAGCCCTCCACCGCCTAGAAGTTGATCCATTGGCAAAAACCATCTCACAGACAAGGAGGATTTTTGCAAGGGACAAGGAGGAAGCTATCAAGGAAGAGGTGCAAAAGTTACTTAGCGCCAGAATTATTCGAGAAGTGAAATACCCCGTTTGGTTGGCCAACGTGGTGATGGTGAAAAAAAAAAATGGGAAGTGGCGAATGTGTATAGACTTCACTGATCTTAACAAGGCCTGCCCTAAAGACAGTTATCCTCTCCCCAGAATCGATAAGTTGGTTGACTCCATAGCTGGACACCAAACTCTTAGTTTCCTAGATGCCTATTCAGGCTATCACCAAATCAAAATGGCGGAAGAGGACATTGAGAAGACGGCCTTCCAAACATCTGGGGGAAATTATTGTTACGTCATGATGCCCTTTGGGCTTAAAAATGTGGGTACCACATACCAATGCATGGTGAATGAGGTATTTGGTGCACAAATAGATTGCAATATGGAGGCCTACATTGATGATATGGTCATAAAGACCAAGGAGAGAAGTCACGCCCCTGACCTGGAGGAAACAATAAACAATCTATGAGCCAACAACATGAAGCTAAACCCAAGTAAATGTGTGTTTGGGGTGACGGCTGGAAAATTCCTAGGCTTCATGGTATCACAAAGGGGAATCGAGGCGAACCCTGAGAAGATCAAGGCCTTAATTGACATGAAGGAACCTACCAATATCAAGGAGGTTCAGAGATTGAATGGAAGAATAGCGGCACTTGGAAGATTCATCGCCAAATCCGCCGAAAAATCACTGCCGTTCTTCAAGGTATTGAAGGGTACCAAGAGCTTCTCCTGGACTCCCTAATGCTCCAAAGAATTCCTCCGGTTGAAGGAGTAGTTGGGTTCCCCTCCCTTGCTTAGCAGTCCGATTACTGGTGAGATGTTATATGTTTTCCTAGCCGCCACAGATCATGCAGTCGCAGCTGTTCTTGTACAAAATGATGAAGGAACACATAAACCAGTCTACTATGTCTCTAAGGCATTGTCAGATGTGGAGAGCAGATATTTCAACGTGGAAAAGATAGCATACACACTAGTTATAGCATCAAGAAAACTACGTGCCTACTTTTCTGCACATCCCATCACTGTATATACCAATGAACCATTGAAGAAAATTCTGCATAAGTTGGATGGCTCCGGACGTCTCCTGAATTGGTCTATCACTCTTACTGAGTTTGATATCACTTACTAACCAAGGAAGACCCTCCTGGCACAGCCTCTGGTTGACTTCATGGTTGAGGCTACCTTCATGGGTGAACACGTCCCCATTTCCCGTAAGCAAAACACAACGGAAGAACAAGAATCTCCCATCGAACTCCCGTCCAACTGTTGGGTCTTGTACACGGATGGGTCAGCTACAAAGGAGAGAAGTGGAGCTGGAGTTGTACTAGCAAGTCCGGAAGGAGAGTACACCATGCAAGTCATTATCTGATTCAAGTTTTCTGCCTCCAACAACCAAGCTGAATATGAGGCTCTGATATTTGGTATCGAGTTGGCTTCCTTCTATGGAGCAACTAAAGTGGCGGCATTCTATGAATCTCAACTTGTGGTCAAACAAGTGAAGGGAGAGTATAACACCCAAAACCCCGTACTTACCAAATACAAAGACCTGGTCCTAGACATGACGAAGAAGATGGAGTTCTTCGAGATCAAGCAAATAGGCAGGGAGGATAACCAAATCGCGGACGTTCTATCTAAACTAGCGACTATGGATGTGTCTGAGTCTAACTCCAATCCATACGTAGTTTTTACTGAAGAACCCGCATACGAAAGATTACAAGTCATGCTCCTAGATGGAGAAGAGATGCTGGATCGATGACTACATAGACTACATCGAGAAGAGCCTACTCCCAGAAGATGAAACACAAGCTAAACTTATCAAGAAGAGGTCACCAAGGTTCGTTGTGATGAACGGAGTCCTCTACCGAAGATCTTTTACTAAGCCCCTGCTGAGGTGTGTCTATCTCAAGGAAATTGAGAATCTCTTGGCTGAAGTATATGAAGGCGTTTGCGGCGGACACCCGGGGGCCAGAACCATAGCTGACAAGATCATCTCGCTAGGTTATTATTAGCAAAACCTGAGGGAGGACGCGCAAGCCTATGTTAAAAAATATGACAAGTGCCAGAGATTCTCCGACATTCCTAGACTCCCAGCGGTTGAGCAAACACTTGTAATACCTACATGGCCATTTGATATGTGGGGGATCGACATCATCGGACCCTTCCTTCCCGCCCGAGGCAATTGCAAGTATGTGATAGTAGCAGTCGACTACTTTTCCAAATGGATAGAAGTGAAAGCATTGGCCAAGATAACGGAAGAGAATGCAATCAACTTTGTCCATGACCACATCTGGTGTCGTTTTGGGCTCCCACACACAATTATTTCAGATCATGGACTCCAATTCTCTACGGCATTTACAACAGAGTTGAACAGAGTAAGAGTTCGTCATGCCAAGTCATCAGTAAGCAGACCTCAAGGCAACGGACAAGCGGAGGCTGCTAACAAATTGGTCCTAACAGCCCTTACTAAGAACCTTGAAGGACGCGAGGGATAATGGTTGGACGAACTTCCCCTAGCCTTATGGGCTATTTGCACAACCACCCGGGGGCCAATCGGGGAAACCCCATTCGCATTAACCTTCGGTTCTGAGGCTATGGCACCAGCTGAGATGGCTATCCCTACTGTGAGAAATTCCCATTATGATGAGCAAGTCAACAAGGTTAATAGGCTCCTAGACCTAGACCTGATAGATGAGAAACGACTAGCCGCACAGATGAGGATAGTGAATTACAAGCAAAGGACCAAGGCGTACCATGACAAGAGGGTTAACAGAAGAGTGTTCCAAGTAGGCGACTGGGTACTTAGAAAGATTGAAGCAACTGGTCGAAAGGCAGAACAAAATAAGCTCTCCCCAAATTGGGAAGATCCCTACATTATAACTCAAGTCATTCGAGAAGGGACATACAGATTAAAGACTAAAGAGGGGAAAGAGCTCAAGCATCCATGGCATTCTGACAATCTCCGAAAGTACTATCATTAAATGTTAGTTTACTCTATATAATATATTAGTTTTAATTATTAGTCTTTTACCTTTTCAGTATGTTAGGATTGCAATTCGATTTAATCAGTTTCAGTTTATGAAAGTTACTTCTTCAACATGCAAAGCAATTACCAACTACTGACACAACACTAGAAGACGAGGATCTCATCCCCGACTCTTCAAAAAACATGCCAAACGTCGAAGCCTACCTCGGCATAAAACGACTAAATGGCCAACATCTAAAACCTACGTACGAGTCACCTTCCTCGGCATAAGGAGATGAAAAAGAAGAAAGCCTAATGTCTTGACGAGGAAACCCCTCGACTCAAATGACTACAGGCAAGACCATCTGAAACCTATGTACGAGTCATCTTCCTCGGCATAGGGCGATGAAAAAGAAGAAAAAACCCCAGTCAAGACCGAGGACCTATCCTCGACCTGATGACTTGCCTCACATCAAGACAAGGAAACACCTCGTCATAAAACGACTACAGGCATTCCCCGTCCGAAACCTGTGTACGAGTCATCTTCCTTGGCATAAGGAGATGTAAAAGAAGAAAATATCCCAACAGTCAAGACCGAGGAACCACCCTCGACCTGATGACTTGAGGATAAACATACAGTCAAGACCGAGGAACCCCACCTCGGCCTAATGACTTGTTGGCAAAATTGCCACAATCCGTTGAGTGAGCCAGCCTCCTCGTCTTATACAAGGGGTGAAGAACGAGGAAGCCTCCTCGGCTCCCCCCTAAAAGCAGATATGTACTTGTGCAAAGCCACAAATAAGCAGTCAAACAATTCATAATATCAATACGACATGAATCGGAAGGAAAGAACATTTCATTAATATTCAGGGAAAGATTTACAAGGTCCTACCCTATTACATCAAAAAAATAAATTCCTAAGTAGCCTTGTCTACAAAGGAATCTTCCAGGAAGCGCTCGGTCTCAGCAGCAATGATGGGAAGGGTGGTCTGCTCAGTTTGAACATTGGTGTGAGCCTCATCATTTGTCTCTGATAAGCTAAAGTCGCACGCCTACAAATTAAATACCAAGACTAGGCCCGACTACAAAACTGCAACTAGGACAAGTCCAGGGTCGATCCACTGAAGAACGGTTATTTATTCGCACAATTGTCACTTGACAAGATTGGGGGTCTAAGATTGATTTAATTAAATTCCTAAGACGGGAATTAAAAACTAAGTTTTAAACAATTAACGAAAGTACTTTGGATCAATTATTTTCCCCGTCTATCATTCAAATATCATTGGTTAACTCTTTTCACTTTTACTCTATTCACTCGATCACGAGATGTTTTTCAATCTCTATCTCTTCCTTTGATAATAGTTAAGAGAAATAACACATTCACTAATAACCCTAATCAATACCTAAACCTAACTGACACAGTCTAGATTCACAATATCAATTGATTTCGATTTAAGAGATTAAGATCGAGAACACGTTCTAATGTTATTTCAATTAGATACTTGTCTATTTTCTTCCTATTCACAATTTACCATGACACATGCATAAATCATAAATTTGCTACTTGTGAAACCCTAAATTGACACAATCTTAGGGGATTCTAGCAATGAATTAAGATCTAAGATTCAACAATTGGCCTAATTGAAAAACCCTAGAAATCAAATCAATCAATCAAAACAGAAGAAAATATGAATAGGACAAAATAGATGAAAAGGAATTAACCTCAATTGAATTCAAGACTGTTCCGAAAATTGAATCCAAAGCAGTAGAATTAGTTCTCCATAAAAAGCTATAAACTCTCTAGGGAAAAGTAATAATAAAAAGTCGAACCCTAAAACTGAAGTTAAAAGAAGTATATATACTCCTCCAACCACTAAACCTAAAATTAAATTAAAAAGGAAAAAGGAAAAAGAAAATAATTAACAATTAAATTAAGCCTTTTACTCGGTCAATGCATGCTCCAGCAGTCAACCCTCGGTCTACGCGCTTGGTCAATGTGTCCAACTTGGAGACAACACACGCCTTCAATCCCAGTTCACGTGCATTAAGTTTCCCACTTTCTTTCTTTTACTTTGGTCATCCGAGTTTCTATAATTTCATTCTGGTCCTCGAACTCTGCTGCTTTGCAATTTGATCCTTGAAACTTCGGTTGACTTGTTGTTGACTTTCTCCGGCTTCCTTGGCATCTCCAAAATAGATCTTCCTCAAATTACAATAAAAATACCCATAATACTTCTCCTATTACAATGTCTCCTTAATAATACAAAATATAGCAATTTAACTATAATAAATACAAAATGCAACCAAATTGCTATAAAATGTCCAGAAAAATCGAGGAATTATCAAAGATAAAAACAACCTATCAAATTCCCCCACGTTTAGACCTTTACTCGTCCCTGAGTAAATTTCTAATTCCTCGCTAACTCCAGGTCTAAAACAGGCGCGCGAGGGGAAAGTGATTTCCCTAACTCCTCTAAACCATCCAAATCAATGATATCAACATAACACATTCGGAGAATGAACCTCCGCTCCTTATTACTCCACAAAAATGTAATAATGGCCTTAGCTTGATCCCAACTCCAAATATGCAAAAAGAGACATCCAAACTAAGGCCCACACATCAAAAAGCTAGGGGGAACTACAATGTCCTAAGCTTCCCCCACGCTATTCTCACACTACTACTCCCTCAAAATAAAGTCAATGCCCAAGCAAAGACTTACCTCGTGCAATACACCAACCCCCCCTTATATCACCAAAAGGAAAGACGAGGATTTTCTAACCTAACGCCTCTAACCGAACCTCCTACATCAAGAATAAACAATCCTACCCTACGCTCCAATCCTCCCTTATGCCCCCAACTCCGGTGATATATAAAAAATAGACAATGTTTCAATTTCTCACCTTTTGCCTAGGTGCCGTTTCCGGTTTTCACCTAGCCTCTCATTTTTTTTTTAATTTTTATTATTATTATTATTATTATTATTATTATTAATTTTTTTTTATAAGTAAAGAAGAAAATAACTATATACAAACAACATGCAGGCACCCCACCCCTCACTAAACTATGCATAGTCCCATATGCATTAATACAAAACAAATGAGATAAGAAAGGGGTAGGGAATACCTCACCCAACTCACTGATGGGTCGGACCAAAATGATGGTCCCATGGACCTGGCTGGCTCTAAATCTCACCCCCCGGCTGCTGCTGTTGCCACTCCATCTGATGCGGGTCATGGTGGTGGGGGGAATACTGGCCATGGGGAGAGTAATGTGGCGGAGGGGGTAGTCTCTCCATCATCAAGTGCATCATTCGCCTCTGCTCCTCCCTAAATGCCTGGGCATGTCCAATCTCACTGTCAAGCTTCCCTTCTATCCTCTCTCTCCACAAGTGGTTGGTCTCAAACTCTGCTTCAACTCTGGTCTGAAGCTGCCCAACCTCCGTCCTCAGCCCTCTCATGTTCTCCTCAATCATCTCCACTTGCCCCGCCAAATAATATGTTGCCTCTGTAGGGTCCATATTGTGTAGTTCTACCTCTTCTTCATCATCAACCCCATGGTCTATCTGTGGCCTTGCCCTAGCACGATTGAAGCTTGTGAGAGTGAACTTATCAATCTTCGAACCCGGCTTCAAATTACGGATTTCCCCTCTTATATTTAGCCCTGCCATTTCCGCCAACTCAGTGATAAGAATAGGGAAGTTATAGTTTGACCTTCCCATGTTGTTGGCCAATCTAATAATCTCATGTCTGATGATCAAGCCTGTATTGATTCTCTTTCTCGAAATTACCACATGCATCAAGGCCGCCCTTCTCCAGCTAACATCCCCATAATGTGATGAGGGCATGATCCGCTCACAAATAAATCGGTGCAGAATGGCTAACTCCTCACTCAAATACCTCGTCTTCATTATGTTTCCCTTCTTGTACCATGTAGGGTCAATATCTACCCCAAGTGTGACCGAGAATGATGGGAGGTGGCCCAATATATTCTCCTTTGTTTTCATCTCCCTCACCAACGTCTGATATGCACAATCCCCCTCTGACACATTAGCGGGCATGCTATAATATCTGTTGATCACCGTGCTAGTATATGCGACTTCCAACCCACGCACATAAGAGTTGGGTGTATCGCCTCTAGCACAAACATTAGCATTAAACTCCTGAACAATTCTATTCAATCCCCAAGTGTGTGGGTTCGAAGCAAGCATTTTCCATTTATAAAAATGAAAATCTCCTTCAAATTACAGCTTGCCCTATCAAATTCCCGTTCTACGTCGAATGCATTAGCATGATGATCATTAAAAAATTTATCCGATTTTTCGGACACGAACCTATGTTGGTCAAATTGGGGTTCTTCCACAACCGGGGGAGGGGGAACATTTTTATCTCTACCCCTTTTACCCATGATACACCATAAAATAGCCCAACAAGAAAGTGTGTTTACCAGAAAGTGTCGCCGGAGTTCCGCCGGAGAGTCGTCGAAGTTGGGAGGGAAGACAGTGAAAATAAGCCTTTGAACATGCACAACCTTCCCTACTACTTCTTCCTTCAAGCACCACCCCAAAACGCGAGCTATTCAACACAAAACACCCTTCTATAAATTTTCAAATTTCGTCCCAAATCGCCGTATTTAATGGAGTATAAGGCTTGAAATTGGGTTTGGATGAAGATTAGGGAGTGGGGAGTTTGATTTGGTGGGTATGGGGTAAGGATTTTGAGGGTTTTGGTCGGATTTTTAGAGAGAGGGATGAAGGGGGGCGGTAGGTTAGAGAGAGAAAGAGGGTGAAGGAGGAAGGTTTATGAAGGGGTTAAAAATAATACGTCTTTTGTTTTCCAAAACCGCCCAGGAGATGACTTACTGACCTTGGGACCGGACGCTCCCCTACCCTGGGAGCGGACGCTCCCCCTTGACAGAAACTGCGTTGTGATTTGGCCATTTTTTTGGAGCGGGCGCTCCCCCCCTTTGGGAACGGACGCTCCCACTTTACAGAAACTTGTTCTCCGTTTTGAGCAATTGGGAGCAGGCGCTCCCCCACTCTTGGAGCTGACGCTCCCAAATTCCAGTAACTTTTTTTTTTGAAACAGGCCACAGGACGTTTTGCTCCCTTTCCATGATTTTTCCTACACAACACCACAAAACAAAAATACCTTTAGTAGCACCAATTCCACATAAATAAATTAGTAAAAATAAATAAAAAAAAGATAAAAACAATGAAATTCCCGGGTTGCCTCCCGGTAAGCCGCCCTTCTTTACCGTCTTTAGCTAGACCAAATGCCGGGTAAGCCCCCGGCAAAGCATATGGATCAATCATAAATAGGATCGTAGAGTTCCATCATCTCCACATCCTCAACAGTAGCGTTATTACCATCAAAATAGGGCTTTAACCTTTGCCCATTTACCTTAAACTCTTGGTCTCCGGAGAGACTAGAGATCACAACCGCACCATGCGGAAGTACCTCCCTCACCAAATAGGGACCGGTCCACCGGGACCTCAATTTACCGGGAAACAAGCGCAAGTGGGAGTCAAATAGGAGGACTTTTTGACCAATCTTAAATTCCCTCCTTAAAATCATTTTATCGTGCCACACTTTTGTTCGTTCCTTATAAGACAAATTATTTTCATAGGCCTCTCTCCGGATCTCATCAAGTTCATTCAATTGTAATTTCCTCTCCTCACCGGACCCGTCTAAATTCATATTGAACTTTTTGATTGCCCAAAAGGCTTTGTGCTCTAGTTCCACGGGCAAGTGGCATGGCTTCCCAAACACTAATCGATATGGGGACATACCAATAGGTGTCTTGTAGGCGGTTCGGTATGCCCATAAAGCATCCTCTAGCCTAAGGCTCCAATCTTTCCTATTCGGGTTCACGGTCTTTTCGAGTATGGACTTGACTTCCCTATTGGACACCTCTGCTTGGCCATTAGTTTGGGGATGATAGGCGGTAGAGACCTTATGAGTGATATTATACTTTTTAACCAAGGTCTCCACCATCCTATTGCAAAAATGAGTTCCCCTATCACTAATCAAGGCCCTAGGCATCCCAAACCTAGACACAACATTACTCTTAAGAAAACTCACCACCACCTTAGAATCATCGGTGCGTGTAGGGATCGCTTCGACCCACTTGGAAACGTAGTCCACTGCAAGTAAGATGTACACAAAACCAAAATAAATAGGGAACGGACCCATAAAGTCAATTCCCCACACATCAAAAACTTCGCAATTAATTACGATGTTTTGTGGCATCTCATTGCGGCGTCCTATATTTCCAACACGTTGACACCGGTCACAAGTCTTACAAAAGGCAGTGGCATCCATAAACAATTTTGGCCAGAAGAAGCCACTGTCTAAAACTTTCCTAGCAGTATTTTTGGCACCAAAGTGACCACCACATGCATACTCATGACAGAACTTCAGGATCGAGGCCATTTCGTTTTTCGGGACACATCTACGAATGACTTGGTCAGCCAATGCTTCCACAAGTTTGGCTCGTCCCACACATAATACTTAGCCTCACTGCAGATTTTGTCTCTCTTGGATTTAGAAAATCCTTGGAGAAATTTATTAGAGACCAAAAAGTTCACCAAATCTGCATACAAAGGGAATACGTCTTTCACCGCCCACAAAGCCTCATCAGGAAACTCGCCCCTAATAGGGGCTTGTTTATATTGCCCTCTTCTCTCACAAGACGACTCAAGTGACCGGCCACAAAATTTTCGGCCCCTTTTTTATCCTTGACTTCTATGTCAAACTCACTCAACAAGAGAATCCACCGAATGAGTCTCGGTTTCGCCTCTTTCTTAGACATCAAATACCTAAGAGCAGCATGATCGGTGTACACAATGATTTTGGTCCCAAGCAAATAGGACCTAAATTTCTCTAATGCAAAGACCACCGCTAACATCTCTTTTTATGTAGTGGAATAATTTCTTTGTGCCTCATTCAAAGTTATAGATGCATAATAAATCACATGAGAGGCACGATCCACTTTTTGACCCAAAACTGCCCCCACGACATAGTCACTCGCATCACACATGATCTCAAAAGGGAGAGACCAATTGGGGGCTTGAATAATAGGAGTAGATGTCAACCTACCCTTCAACTCATCAAAAGCTTTCTTGCAATTATTATCAAATTTAAAATCCACCTCTTTTTGCAACAAGGTGCATAGAGTTGTTGCAATTTTTGAAAAATCTTTTATGAAGCGACGGTAAAACCCCACATGACCAAGGAAAGACCGCACTTCACGCACATTTGTAGGGTAAGGAAGTGTGGATATAACATCAATTTTAGCTTTGTCCACTTCAATACCCTTTTTCGAAACCACATGTCCCAACACAATGCCTTGCTCAACCATAAAGTGACATTTTTCAAAATTAAACACCAAATTTGTTTCAACACATCGGTCTAGAACTAAAGCAAGGTGATCAAGACATTGGTCGAAAGAGACTCCATGGACAGTGAAGTCATCCATGAAAACCTCCATAAAATTTTCCACAAAATCGGAGAAGATGCTCATCATACACCTTTGAAAAGTCGCAGGTGCATTGCATAAACCAAAGGGCATCCTCCGATAGGCAAAGGTGCCAAAGGGGCAAGTAAAAGTGGTTTTCTCTTGGTCTTCCGGTGCAATTGGTATTTGAAAATACACGGAATAACCATCAAGAAAACAATAATACGCCCTTCCGGCAAGCCTTTCCAACATTTGATCAATAAATGGGAGGGGGAAGTGATCTTTTCTAGTTACCTCATTAAGCCGATGAAGATCAATGCAAACATGCCATCCTGTTTGCTCCCGGGTTGGCACCAACTCGCCCTTGTGATTGATGACGACGGTGATCCCGCCCCTCTTGGCTACACATTGAGTAGGACTCACCCACTCACTATCTGATATGGCATAGATGATCCCCATCTGCAGCAACTTCAAAACCTCCTTCTTCACCACCTCCATCATAGGTGGGTTCAACCTCCTCTGTGGTTACCTTACCGACTTAGCATCCTCCTCTAGCAAGATCCGGTGAGTGCATAAAGAAGGACTTATGCCCTTGATGTCGGCAATAGTCCACCCAATAGCTTCTTTCTGCTCCCGGATCACATCAACTAATTTCTTCTCTTGCTCCTCCGTCAGAACACTAGAGATCACCACAGGAAATTTCTTCCCTTCACCCAAGAAAGCATATTTCAAACTCTCGAGAAGGGGCTTCAATTCAAGTACAGGTGCCTTCTCCACAGATGGCAATGGTTTCTCCGATGGCACCTCCAACTGTATACGACCATAACCCGATGGTGAGACATACATAGCATCCTCAGAAAGGCTCATCACCGCCTCCTTCATCTCATCGAAAATGTCAAACTCTAACCCGGTACACTCCAAAGCGTTCTTCAGTACAGATTTCATGTCATCATCTCCCCCGCACACATCAAATACCTCTTGAGCTATGGGCTCAACTACATCAATGAAGTTCACCGAGTGGACATCCTTAGGGTACTTCATGGCATCAAAGATATTTAACTCCATTTTTTGCCCATCAAACTCCATAGTTAATGACCCATTAGTAACATCCAACTTGGTATGAGCAGTTGACATGAAAGGCCTCCCTAACATAATGGGAGCCTTAGAATCCGTATCCATCTCCAATACATAGAAATCTGCAGGAAAAATGAGCTTACCAACCCGTACCAAAACATCCTCAATCAACCCCTTAGGGTAAGCATTAGATCTGTCGGCCAGCTGAATAATCACCCGAGTATCCTGTAGAGGTCCCAACTTTAGGTTCTCAAACAACGCATAGGGCATGACGTTGATTGAAGCCCCAAGTCAAGCATAGCCATGTGCTCCGAATCATCCCCTAGAGACACCAGAATCACAAACATACCTGGATCACTACACTTTTTTGGCATCCTCTTCTGATAGACTGCAGACACATGCTCACTAATTTTCACCTTTTTCTGACTCCACTCCTTCTGATTCCTCTTCATAGTGCATAACTCCTTCAAAAACTTCGCATACCTTGGAATCGACTGAAGAAGATCTAGAAATAGAATGTTTACCTCGAGCCTCTTGAATGTGTCAAAGATAGCCTTATCAGGCTTCGGCTTTCTGTCCTCCCTTAATGCATACGAAAACAGGGGAACTGACTCATACACAGGAAATACGGGTGCAATACTCTTCTCCTTTTCAGGAGTCTTCACCTCAGGTGTAACCCTCTCAACCACCAACTCGAGCTCCTCATCGAAAACTACCTCCTCTAGCTTCCTTCCACTGCCCAAAGTCACCGCACTAACATTAGACTTCGGATTCGGTTCAGTTCTAGATGGTAACTTCCCCGAATCTTTAGCCTCCATTCTCCCAACTGCATCTGCAAGCTGACTCACATGCTTCTCTAAACTGTTGATGCTCGATTCAGTCTTCTGCTGGAACTGCTAAAAATTCCCATTCATAGTAGACATGCTCTGCGCTAGTGACCGGACCATGTCTTCCGTAGACTGTCCCTGCGGCTGCTGCTGTCCAACGGGTGCTCTATACTGATTAAACTGGTTGCCTTGATACTGCTGACCCTGCTGAAACCCCTGCTGATTATTGAACGGCTGCCTGAAATCTTGTTGACCCTGTGGTGGGCCATACCTAAGGTTTGGATGAACATTATTCGCAGCGTTGTAATTGAACTGCGGTGGCCTCTGACCCTGCTGATTGAACCCTATAGCATTAACATCTACCACCTCATCCGTCTGAAGAGTGGGACAAGAATCAGTCGGGTGAGTCACATCACCACATATACCGCAGGGATGAGGTTGTTGACCCAAAACCAATGTCTTCAACAGACTCTTAACATCCTCCAAATCAGTCTTCAAATCACTCGTTGTATCACTCGATCCTGCTGCACTGACTTGCCTAATGCTAGACCTCCTCCCATGAGTCCTTGTGCTTTTGGCTAGTTCTTCTATCAACTGCTCTGCATCCCTGGTAGTTTTGTTCAGAATACTACCTCCACAAGCAGAATCCACCCATCGTTTGTCCTGCACAGTCAATCCCCCATAGAAGTATACAATAAGTTGCTCATCATCAAAACCATGATATGGACAGCTTCTGCAAAGCTTGGAACCAATTGTAATAGTCATATAGCGATTCATCGGACCGCTGCTCCATGTTGCTGATATCCCTCTTCATAACATTAATCTGATCTGGAGGGAAAAACTCATCAAGGAATACCTCCTTCAACTGCTGCCAAGAAGTAATGCTATTTGGTGGCAAGTGATAGTACCGTGCATTCGCGTTATCCTTAAAAGTAAAGGAAAACACCCTCAACAATAGCTGCTCAAGAGGCAATGCAGCCGGCTTCATGCTCTTGCATATCTGCACAAATTAGGCTATGTGCTGATTCAGATTTTTCCCTGGTATCCCATTAAAATGGGGCAACTGGTTCAACAACCCCGGCTTAAACTCAAAAAGTGACCCCAGCCGGCAAATCAGGAAATAGTACTGCTTGTGGTTGCTCATTCCAGTTCGGAGCAATCCTTTGCCTCAATGTTCAAAGTGGGGGATTATTATTGCCTCTTCCATTACCCCCATTGTTCACAACCTCCGGACCGTTATCACCCATGCCGTTATTATTATTCATCTCGTTCCGCAGCAAATTTCTCCTGCACCTGAAATACCTTTCAATTTCTGGAACAAAAGGACTAACAAATTGATTAGCAGAATGGGTATGGACCATAAAAGGTTCCACACCACAAGATGACAATAATAGTAAAGCTCAATTAAATAGGAAACAAGAAAAAGAAAAAGAAATAGATTAAGAAAAGAATAAGAGTGCAAACAAATAAACACCGTTCCCCGGCAACGGCGCCAAAATTTGATAGGCTAAAGTCGCACGCCTACAAATTAAATACCAAGACTAGACTCGGCTACAAAACTGCAGCTAGGACAAGTCCAGGGTCGATCCACTGAAGAACGGTTATTTATTCGCACAATTGTCACTTGACAAGATTGGGGGTCTAAGATTGATTTTATTAAATTCCTAAGATGGGAATTAAAAATTAAGTTTTAAACAATTAACGGAAGCACTTTGGATCAATTATTTTCCCCGTCTATCATTCAAATATCATTGGTTAACTCTTTTCACTTTTACCCTATTCACTCGATCACGAGATGTTTTTCAATCTCTATCTCTTCCTTTGATAATAGTTAAGAGAAATGACACATTCACTAATAACCCTAATCAATACCTAAACCTAACTGACACAGTCTAGATTCACAATATCAATTGATTTCGATTTAAGAGATTAAGATCGAGAACACGTTCTAATGTTATTTCAATTAGATACTTGTCTATTTTCTTCCTATTCACAATTTACCATGACACATGCATAAATCATAAATTTGCTACTTGTGAAACCCTAAATTGACACAATCTTAGGGGATTCTAGCAATGAATTAAGATCTAAGATTCAACAATTGGCCTAATTGAAAAACCCTAGAAATCAAATCAATCAATCAAAACAGAAGAAAATATGAATAGGACAAAATAGATGAAAAGAAATTAACTTCAATTGAATTCAAGACGGTTCCAAAAATTGAATCCAAAGCAGTAGAATTAGTTCTCCATAAAAAGCTATCAACTCTCTAGGGAAAAGTAATAATAAAAAGTCGAATCCTAAAACTGAAGTTAAAAGAAGTATATATACTCCTCCAACCAATAAACCTAAAACTAAATTAAAAAGGAAAAAGGAAAAAGAAAATAATTAACAATTAAATTAAGCCTTTTACTCGGTCAATGCATGCTCCAGCAGTCAACCCTCACGCGCTTGGTCAATGTGTCCAACTTGGAGACAACACACGCCTTCAATCCCAATTCACGTGCATTAAGTTTCCCACTTTCTTTCTTTTACTTTGGTCATCCGAATTCCATAATTTCATTCTGGTCCTCGAACTCTGCTGCTTTGCAATTTGATCCTTGAAACTTCGGTTGACTTGTTGTTGACTTTCTCCGGCTTCCTTGGCATCTCCAAAATAGATCTTCCTCAAATTACAATAAAAATACCCATAATACTTCTCCTATTATAATGTCTCCTCAATAATACAAAATATAGCAATTTAACTATAATAAATACAAAATGTAACCAAATTGCTATAAAATGTCCAGAAAAACTGAGGAATTACCAAAGATAAAAACAACCTATCAGTCTCCTCAACAGCACCCACCTCCATCTCGCCCTCGTCCTTGATCCTCTCGATTAAAGCATTAAGGTTGTCAGGATCAACGGACGGAGGGACCTAAGCTTCTTTACCAGCTCGAGCATCCGATCTGGCCATGATGCTCAAGTTATGCTCAGAGAAAGGAACGAGGTGGTGAAGAGCCCTAGCCTCTTCATCAAAAGCATCTTGGCTGATAAGCCGAGCTATGGTGT
Organism: Adenophora triphylla var. japonica; assembly: GCA_022495995.1. Classification (NCBI taxonomy): domain Eukaryota; kingdom Viridiplantae; phylum Streptophyta; class Magnoliopsida; order Asterales; family Campanulaceae; genus Adenophora; species Adenophora triphylla. Next base: position 45,677 of record JAFEMH010005177.1, on the reverse strand, counting down.
TCAAATCCAGGCCGTGAGAAGGATCAGCCATAAGACGACAAGCTAGATAAAGATAGCCGTCATGGAACATGGTGGATGTCTTATCGTTAACGGCATCCTTGAAAGCTTGACTATCCTTGAACTGAGCAACAGCCTCCTCTTCCATAGAAGGGATGGCGGCCTCCAGGTCTCGGCATTTGGATTCAGCCACCTCGGCCCTCTTCAGCACCTCGCCTTTGAGCTTGGCCATTTCAGCACTTTTAAGCCGGAGGGCTTCCTCGACTTTCAACTTGGCCTCCCCGGCCTTCTTCTTCTCTTCCTCAGCCTTCTTGGCCACCTCCTCGGCACTGGCTTTTTCCACCTTCTCAGCCTCTAGCTCGGTGTCCTTGGCCTTTAGCAACTCGGCAGCTGCATCCATATCGGTCTCTCCTCTCTTCATGCTGGTCTTGAGCTCAACTATTTGCTTATCCATGGTTTTACCATAGATGGATTGATGAGCAACCAGGGTAGCCCACTATGTAACCAAGAAATGGAAAGAATTAGCAAACATAAAGAACAAGATACGAGAGGGAAATAACGAGATAATCACCTCAGAGATCATCAGACCCTGCCTAGTGACCATGTGCTCATTACTATGCTTGGCCATCAATAAATTCTCAAGGAGCTCCTCGTCCATGGCCCGGTGGATGGCAGCTCGGACCAGCCTGACATGCGCACCCTCCCTGGCTAACACGTTCAAGCCTCTAAGGGGAGTTGGTTTGGGGATGAGTTGCCGAGCTAGATGCTCGGCCTCCAGATAAGACTTAATTGTTTCAAGGTTGATTGATCGAGATGAGGAGGCAGCAACAGCCTTCTTCAAAGGAGGTTCCTCAGCAGAGCCAGAATGAGGTCTCTTTTGGCTAGAAGACCGATGAGCGAGATCCGTCTCCTCGACAGGCGGGATATCGGTTTCCATCTCAACCCCAGCAGTCTCAACATGGGGGCTATGCCCCTCGGTTGTTTGTAGTTTATTTCGGCTTCCAGACGCCTCCTCCTCGACATCGACCGCCTCATCTACTAGCTTGATGGGCAAGGGGACATCACCCTTCGCAGACAGGATGAGTTGACGAGTAGTTGCCTCGTTCTTGCTCTGGGTAAGGGCCGAGGTCTTGGCCAATCGTCTCCTTTGTTTGATTTGCTCCTTGGGATCCAATCTGTCATCCAACATCTCTGCTTCTTATTCTTGGGTCAGATCTGTAAATACGAGGAAGAAATGGTCATATTATGACATAAATAAAAAAAACATCAAACTTTCTACAAGTATCAAAGACGAGAAAGAAGAATTACATCCTACTACATCTTCATCTCTGAGGCATTGATCCGGGGGGTCAAGTTTGCAATGATCACAGTCATCGTGAAAGACCAGACTGGGATGGACCTTCCAGTCGTTAAACCTCCTTCCCCTATGAACAGGAACGAGAGGAACCACGCTGTCCCTTAGTCCCGGCATCAACCCAACTTGAATGTAATAACGATCGTCGGCTTCCAACGCTGACCATTCAAGCAAGCCCACCTTGGCAAAGTCAGTGAGCCGATCAATCAAAGCCGAGGTCCATTCAGCTCGGACCACTTTCTTAGGGACTGTGGGCTCATCAATAGGAGAGGGGAACTCCCAGCCTTGTTGGCTCTCTACCCTAATGACATGGTTCTCCCATCCAGACACCTTGCTAGACATTGGAAGGATAATCTTTGGCTTCTGAGAATCACTCCTTAGCACAATAAGCGTAGTGTCTTTAATGTAGCTGATGTTGAAAAAGTGGAGGAAGGCAGCTTGAGTAGGCTCAAAACCTAAACTACGGCACAAGACAATAAAGCTTACGAGAACCCTAGTCCCGTTGTCTCCCAACATGGCCGGGACGGCTCTCAGGTTTCCTAGGAACTCGTTGATAAAATGGTCCAATAGGAGACAAAGTCCCTGCTGAAATTGTTTGAAGTAAAAGTGTACGTGGCCATCATTATAATAAAACCTATCTTTCTCTCCCTCGGTCTCAAAAGTGGGGCGACCGATGTAAGTTAACCTATATTCATTCCTGTCTACCCCATATCTCGAGTATAAGGTCTCCAGCATGGGATCCCCGACCTTAACTTGTTTAGCTCAGGGACGAGTAGCTCCACCTCGACCTCCCCTTCCTTGACCACCTTTTCCTTCGACTTGTTCGCCATCAACAAAGGCATCTACGATCTTGGTGGACGTGGAGGCCTCACCCCCTCTTTCCGTCATATCTGCAAAAGCCCGAGGAGCACAAATTAGTTACATTGTCCAAGGCTGTTATTAAGACGGGGAAGAGGGATGCCCCTCCTCGTCATTATAGTAAGGCCGAGGAGGGAGCCTTACCACTCAGATGAAGACGAGCAAGGTGGTCTGAAGACGGGTAAAACAAATTGATGTGCTCAATCATCTCGGCTCTATTCTCAAACAAGACTATACTGAGGGAAAACGAGTCGACTCTGTCTATCCTCGTCTTGTCCGAATACTGGATGTACATCCTCGTACATATATACCTCGTCAGCATTTCTCTGATCTCCGCCAAGTTCACCAACAACCATGGTCCTCTCTCTCTCCGGTAAACCCTCAGGTTGCCTTTGTGGTACCCATAATGGAATTGAGGGGTATGGTCCCAAGAACGAGCCATTTTTAAGGGGAAATGAAGGGACAAAGGGAAGTTCAAATACAGATTCAAGAAAATCAAGAAAAAAGCTTCAAGGGTTCAATAATGGCAGTTTCGAAATTCAAAACCTTACCCAAACCCTAGAAATTGCAAGTTAAAAATGGAAATTAGTAGAAGGAAATAATGTATACCTGTTTCTGTGGAAGATGGTCGAAATCGAAGGGTAAAATCAAACGTCGCCGACGATTCTGGGTACGAACAGTCGAAGAACATGAAGGTTTTGAATCTCCTTGTTTCGCTCTCAAACAATCAGGATGTTGTGAGTACCCCGACCCAAACTCGTGTTTTTGGGTCTGCTTTCCATGGTTGGCATTAATTTTGGGCTCATTTATTTGCTAAAGTGCATTTTAAGCCTAAATTATCCATCCATTTATTTGATCCATTGGGCCTGCCTTCCTGCGGCCCAGCTTGTCATAAAGTTGACCGGTGTCATCCGACATAGGGCGACCCAAAGGCGGTTAATGCCCTATGTCATACGACATAAGAGCTCTCATCAGCATGCCTATAAATAAAGGGCTTGGCTGATCATTTTAGGGAGGATTTTGGCAAGTAAGGCCACTCTGCTAAAATAGAGACTCACTCTCTCTCTCACACACACACACTCACCTCCCTCCTCATACACACACACATCCAAGCTAAGATTCAAAGAAGGATCTCCTTTGTTGGTGTTTTGAAGGGGTGAACACCATACTATTGGTGCTTCTACCTTGTGGACTACAATAGGTAGTCCCTAAACTCTCTCTCTCTCTGATTACATCTTGCATACTTGTTCATTTCAACTTGCATGCTTATATTGTTTAACATTATGTGAATATTTGGGATTTTGCATGACAAAGGTGGTGGAGATGTGAATCTTCCATATTCACATCTCCTCACCTCAGATCTGGACATTTAGTAGCCTTAGTTGCATTAAAGTTTGCTTCTTGTTTACTTGTGTTTGAGTTAGGAGGTGATGGCTACATGATAATGGCCATAAACATGTGATTATTCACATTTGGCCATTAAAGCCATGTGATCCTCCCATAATACTCACGTAGTATTGTTATTATACTGTTTCCAGTTGGTATTGTAGCTTAGATTCGTGTCTTAAGCAAGGTGGGATCAGTCTGCTGAAGGACACTAAAATAGGACACCTATGTCGGACGACATGGGACTCCTCAAGGGGTCCTGTGTCATATGACATAGAGCTCCCAGAAAGCTGTTTGGCTTCAGTGACTTCAAATCTGCCCAGATTGATCCTCTTTGTGCTTAAAATCTGTGTTTAAGCATTTTTAGTTCATTTATCACTATTTGGGAAGCCTAAGATCTATTTGGGTGTAACCCATTGATGGAGGCGGTTTGTCGTGTGGCATGGACAGCCTTGGGTGTCCTATGTCATACGACATCCGTATCATTAAAAGTCAACTTTGACTTTGCTCACTCCAATAAACCTCGAATTGGTCTTGGACCCTAAATAGTGTCCCTCCTTAGTTAAAATAGCCTTGTCTTAATGTTAAAGTAGCTTTGGTGGCTTAACCACCCCTTTTGTAAGAGGCAATCTGACCAGGATGCCTTATGTCGTCCGACATCCCTCTCCTGAGGAAGTCCTGTGTCGGACGACATCTGAGGTCCCTGGACAGAATGTCTCAGCTCCTGCCTTGTAATGCAAGTCATTGTTTGTAAGGGTGTGGCCCCCTTTCATGGTTCACAAGTTGTAACCAGTTTCAATGCCATCAATGAAATCCAAATTTGCATGCCTTGTTTGTTGACACAAATTTCACACACTTTGAATGATTATAATTGTCCAATGTTTGATTGAAAGTCTCGAAAGAGGTGATGTGGGTGAGCTCCATATTCTCTTCCCACATCGTAACTTGACCCCCGAACCCATTTTCTCATTTTCGAAGGTTTTTCAATGTTTTCCTTAAAAACGGCATGGCGACTCCCAAAAACAAAGAAAGAAAAGATCAAGATAAAAATATAAAATTTATTTTTTCGGAGGGCGTTCATTCAAATGTTAAAAGGTTAAAATGAAAGGGAATGTTTGTTTTTATACTCAATCAGTCGGGTCAAACCCGAGAACAAAATGGGTTAATGGGTTTGGCGCCCCCAACATTAAATGCATTTGGAGGTTTCCAAGATAAGTGTCAGGACATTGGGGGCCACGCCTCAGCCTCATCATTGTACCAGCAACCGATGGGTAGTGGAACGACGCAAATAACACAATGACATTGACACGTGGCAACCTGTTCATATCCTCAAAGCCGAGGACGAGATCACTTTCTCGTCATAGCCGAGGTAGAAAGTCGGGGGCCACTGAACAGTATAAACCGAGAAACGAACATGGACTTGTCCGCGTCAGGCCCAAGTGGATTGCGCCATAACATAATCCATCAAATATCAAGTTACGAGGTAATACATGGGCTCCTGCGTCTTCGTACCTCGGCATCAACTAAGGCCGACCTAGGTCAGCAAGCAAGTATAAACAAATCCCATCTCAAAGGTCCGAGGAGACCTCCCTCATAGGCCGAGATCATCTCCCTTGAAGATGAGGTGCCTCCCTCGGCCTTGATATTGATACTACGGGCTCTTCTTATTTCTCATCTCTTCCCCGGCTCATCATGGACCGAGATGGCCATGTATGACGAGGAGAGGAAAGTTTTTACCTCGGCATATCTTCATATGATGAGGAAAGGAATTTATTCATCTCGGCACATCTTCATATGACGAGGAAAGGAATTCATTCATCTCGGCCTATCTGCATATGACGAGATAAGGAATTTGTGCATCTCGACTTTCCGGCAGAGCAGACCTTGTAATCCTATTTCAACAAGGATTAAGCAGTTATAATCCAATTAGGATTGTATCCTCCTACATCAATTCAAGTCAAATAAGGACTCTCTAACAAATATAATCCTCCCAGGATCATACCTTATCTCTTTACAGTCCAAGTTCAACATGGATTCTATCAATCCATAATTATAAATACAAGCCATAATTTCCATATTCTGGTACGTTATCTCTTTGACTCCGAAACTTTGTCAATTTGATTTCTGAATATACAAACCGTGAACTTACTTTCACGCCGGAGGGCCTTTGCCGGAAAAGCCCCGACTTAGTTTACGTTTTCTGTCTTATTTCAGGCTATTCAATCGTCGGAGTACAACCGACCGCTCAGATTTGAGCTGATTCGACTTTTTGGCATCATCACCAAGTTATATTTGAAGAATCATTTACGCGTCAAAAATCATTTGAGCATTTGATGGAGATTTGATTCAGAGTTGGACATCACTCTTAAAGATGACGGTGGGAAGTTGTGGCAACACAAAAAAGTATATATCTCGGTGCAATACATGCTCTTAAACGCGAGGCACTTGGATTATTTTGAAGTCTTGATGTGGTTCAAGCATGTTAAATGATCCAATAATAATTTGATTGATTGTATTTTTCAATTGCTCGTCTATACTTTTAGGAGTATGTGTCTTTGAATCGAAGAGGTTCATTTTAATAGAAATTCCCAGATACAAGTCGAAGATTGATTTGACTTCCGAATTGGAAAACAAGAAGAATTGAAGCTAATTGGGGTTTTTTATTACTCAAGAAATCTGTTTTTTTGACAGTTTCTTTACGTGGATTGGAGTCTTTCTGGCTTAGGTTTTGGGAGTATAAATACACCCCTTCTCCCTAGAGTTGTTTTTTATGTCTAGTGTGATAGGTTGTCAATAATTTTAGCATTCAAGTAGCGATTTCTTGGGACTCCATAGATTTTCTACTTGTCTATAGCAGTTCAATTCTGTCTCATCCGTTTCTCTAGATTAGGGTTGCACTGTTATGAATTCTTGTGATCAAGAATTCGTGTGCATAATTAGAGATTTGTACTCTGTGATTCTTCATATCAATAATATCATTCTCCTTCCTGTGGATGCAACCAAGTTGATGAATTACATAAATACTTGTGTTCGCGTGTATGTGTATGTTGTGATTGTCATATTCTCGATTGCATATTCTAACAAACTGGCATCAGAGCTTTCTGGTTGAAGAGCGTCTGGGGTATTCCGTTGCGAGAGATAATGATGGATAAGCATGGAACCAACGATCGACAATTTTAATGAAATGAATAGTTTTAGTTTATGGCAGATCAAGATGAAAGCTTTGTTGAAAGACAAAGACCTATGGGCTCCATTAGTGGCTACTGCAATCATGGGAAGAAGGGTGATCCAGATGAAAAGGTAGCGGCCGATTCCACGACTAAAAGCTCACAGAAGAAAGGGAAAGAAACAACAAGCTTAATCACTCTATATGAGAAGGCCCATTCTCAAATCATCAAGAGGATTGATGATGATATATTGGCAAATTTTGCTGATTGTAGTGATTAGGGTGGGGCTTTGTGTTTATTTTTGGAGAAGATGTTCCTGACGAAGTATCTAACAAACAAGCATTACATGAAGCAGAAGTTGTTAACTATTCGAATGTCTGAAGTTACTCCTATTAAGGATCACTAATGGATGTGTTTTTATCCATCCAAATGATATTCTTTTAGACTTATTTTATGCACATTCTTGGATGTATTAGTGTTTTAATGGTGTTTTGGAGTGTTTATGAGTATAGGGAAGAAGAGTTAATTTGCATGGATTATGAAATTAAAGAGTGCAAAAAGAAATGATCCAGATAGCAATTAAAGAAAGAAGGAATTTTGAGAAATATAAAAATATGTGACCACTGAGCAACATATTCCATTGGATAGTACTCATTAAAATATTTCCAACGATATGTGACACGTCCAAAACGGAGGTAGTATGAGAAAGTTATGACCTCCAAAAGTTTGATAGAAAAGGTACAAGTTGGCAATGCAGAAGGTGTGGCCGCACACCTGTAAGTACCCCAATCTGGATCACCCTCTTCCGAGCACATAGGAAACACCGCAGACTCACAAACACAGTCTCGAAGACCTATGACACTCAAAACCCTCAGCCAAACCAAGGGAGGAGCCTTTCTGGGATAAAAAGGGACAAAAGGACCTTTTGGAAATTTTCAGGAAATTGGAAAAGCATAAGTGGTCCGTACGGACCTCTTTGTTTTAATAATTACTAAATTCCCTTAAAGTCCACAATATTCCCTCAAATCCCGGAGAAAATGATTACCCTCATGCATGGTTGGTCCGTACGGACCTCTTTGCATGCTGAGGTGGTCCGTACGGACCTCTTTGCATAGGGGACATCATAATTACAGAATATTCACCATCATCACAGATTCCCTCAAAACGAGGAAAACTAAAAAACTGGATAACCTGGGAGGTCCGTACGGACCTCTTTGCAGTTTTCTCCTACTATAAATAGAGGGCTCCCCCTCCCTCATTTTTCACACCTCCCTCTTCTCTCCTCTCCCCCCAGCCTTCAGGCTCCCCTCTAAGACCCTTCGGGGCAATCCCGGCCCCTTTCGGATCCTTCTGAGGCCTTCCGAGCCCCCTCGTGGTGCTCCGAAGCCTCTTCGAGCGCTCCCGCGACGCTCCCGCGCTACCCCGAGGCACTCTCGAGGTACTCTGAGGCCCCTCATGGTACTCCGAGGCCTTGCCTGGTCTTTCCAAGGCGTCCCGGCTCTTTCCGAGTCAAACCGGCGATCCCAAACCACGCCGAAACTCTGCCCGAGTGACTCCTGTCAACCCAACGCACGCCGAAACTCTGCCCGAGTGACTCCTGCCATCCCAACGCACGCCGAAACTCTGCCCTAACGCAGCCTACAATCTCAACTCACGCCGAAACTCTGTCCGCAGACAACCGGCCCCTCCCGAAGCAATCCCGGTCCGTGCCGAAACACTATTCCATCCTCAAACACTATTCCCCAGCGGAAGACAGACACGAACCAACATTGGTAAGGCTTCCTTCCATTACTATTTCAATACATTTCAATACGCAGTGTACAATGTAGACATCCGACACATCATGCATTTTTAAAAGCACACACACACACACACAACAGTTAAAGAATATTAGGGATATCCGAAAGACTCGTTTTTACGAGGCGACTCGGGTGAGCTCTAAGATTCTAATATTCTCTTCCCGAGGAGTCATCTGACCTCCGAACTCAAAATCTCATCACACAAAAACAGTTTATTATTATTTTTAAACTGATGCCCTTTTTCAATGTTTTGGGCTTAATAATAAAAACGGCGTGGCGACTCTACAAAGCAAAACACAGCGAGACACCTCCAACACGCAACGCTAAAGCGGAATAAGCCAGATGCCGGGGCGCGAACGCGCTGCCTCTCGGATCCGGGCGAACATTCCCGAACAGCGACACGAATGCGAGATGCACGGGGCCCCTCCGCGCGCGTAGCCGGATCCCGGGTAATTTCAGTTGGCGACTCCGCTGGGGACTTTTTGTTTTAAAATCTTTTTAAACAAAACAAAAGATTTTTAAAACAATGATGAGGGTCAAACTTTCATTTTACCCCTTTCTTTAACTGTTGTGTGTGTGTGCACGTGCTTTACTTTTTATTTTACAAAAAAAATAAAAATACAAAAAAAAATGTATCAATATACATCTGTGCATACATTTAAAATTCTTCGAAAAACTTCTGTTTTACTCAGAAAAGGAATTTTAGAGACCGCACACTACTCGCACTGCTGCCTCGGTTACACCGCACACTACGCACACTGCTGCCTCGGTTACACCGCACGCTACGCGCACCTTGCCGCTCTCGGATACACTGCACACTACAACCCTTAACCCGGAGTGGTCTCAGTTGCAGTCCGTTTGGTCTTCCTAGGCCTCTCGGATGCGCACGGGATCATTCCAAACATCCCATCCTAGCCAAGCGTCAACCCTGCACGTTTGAGTCTTGAGTCACACTCTGTCCAGACTCGGTTGGTTTTTACCCAGGGCCCGTGTCATACAACTGGATACATATACCATGCCGGCCATTTTTCGAGTCAAGGCTCGGAACTCAAGATCCCTTGCGCAAGCAAAGCGATGAAAGGTCATGCTAAAATCTTGACTCGATCTTGATTTCCGAAGCTACACCTGTGACGATGTTCCGTCCCGATATACATCCATGCTCACATGACACCATGTCATCACGCCTTTTGATACGTCGCCCATGACGATATAACCCACCTAACGCCTAACATCACGAGATCCCTTGCGCAAGCAAGGTAAAGAGAAGGTCATGCCGAACTCTTGACACGATCTGACTCGGTGGCCGGCTCGGTTCACTATTCACATGGCTAACGCATCAAAACGAACATGACGAAAGGCTCGGTCCTTAGGTTCGGTTTTTCTTTAGGCCGGTGGAAACCGCTTGCCCTATAGGACCCTCGCCCGGGCCGTCCACCCCGGGATGTCGAAATACGTGTGCAAAACGAGGGGTTTATAGCCGCACGTATGGTCTCCATCGACCCAGGATCTAGCATAGTTGCGAAAAAGAAGAGCAATCTTTTCCAACCTACCTAGGACTCTGAGAAAACATGTTTTAAGTAAATTAAAACAACAAAAAAAATAAAAATAAAAAAACGGAAACCGCATGCCACGTGAGCTTTCCCCTATTATCTCGTGAGGCCATTCCTGTGTCTAAACCTTGCCCGTCACCCCCTCCAGCTAACAGAGAGTGATCGAGAGTACCCAGGAACCCGTCTCCTCGTGTCAAAGCTGCAAGGTCCAACTTTCTTCCCAGCTCTGTCACCAGGACAGTTCGTCAATTTCCCATGGCCAAGTCAGTGGACAACAACGATGAGAATGGGACCTTACCCCCAAGAAATTTCCCAACATTGGAAGAAGTTTGGCAGGTCCTCATGGCTATTGAGAAACGCCAACGTGAACAACAAGCCTAGATCGAAGGCGCTATGCACCACTTCGGGACATTAGCCACCCAACTACCTGGGGCTTCCAAAGTCATGACTGCTCCTGCAGCTTCTAACGCCTCTCATTGTCTCCTAGAAGTCAACCTGTTGCCCTCGTACGAACCATGCAGTTATGACATAAGGCCACAGGACCCTCCGGGGAAAGCTCGCCCATTCAGCCTCCCGAGGTCCCGGTACCACCGCCGAACAACGGACACATCCGGTGGGACGTGCGACAGCGTGCTTGTCTGGAAATGGAATTCCAGGATGAAAGGAACGAGGGCCGTCCTCGAAGAAAGAAGAAGCCATCTTCTCAACAAAAACTGAAGAAGAGGTATGAATCCGGTGATCCCACAGTCGGAACCCTTGGAGAACCCTCAGGAAAGTTTGACTACTATGTCATCTACTCCAGCAAGCCTAGCTCTACACAAGGCCATGGCAACGTCTGCTCCATGATCAGCTGGGACGAGCTCCGCACCGCCACTGAAGGCCCGAAGGTCCAGATAATCCAACCCCTGTCTTGGGAAGATCTCAAAGCCACTATTGATGCTTCAATAAAAGCTATGACAGTGAACGAATTGAAATGTGCAGTCTGGCCTTACGCCAATCAGGGTCCTCCCACTACAGAAATAGGAGAGACAAGCAAAACCATAAGTCCAGAGTGAACGTTCGACACGTTACGGTCAAATCCCAGTGAATCCTCCACGGGCGGACAAAAGGCCCGGCCATACCGAGCCACGAACCGAAAAGGGGCCCTACGCCAAAGAATCCGAAACCTTGGACCCAAAGGCCGAAGACCTGTCTTAACTCACCTCAAGCGTACTCAGGCTAACATCTCGCTCCGGTCCTTACTCACTTCATCTAACCCGCACAAGCTCAAGTTGGAAGAAAGCCCGGCCTGCACCATGGTTCCCATCACAGGACACCCGATGAAGTAGTTCGGATGATTGGCAACGTTAATTACAAAGAATATCATCACTTTCACGAGCTCGACCTTCCAAAATTTGGGGCCGACCACAATGAGCCTCTCTACATAATGTCAACCGGACGAGCGTCGTCTCCCACGGGTTTTGGTAGATGGGGGATCATCCATGAACGTCCTTCCATCCAAAATGATGGATCTGCTAGGGATCAAAGCGACTGATCTAAAGCCCTCAACTCAGGCAATCAAGGCATACGACTCAACGTCCCGCCCAGTCTTGGGAATAGCCACTTTGAACCTGTGGTTCGGAAAATAAATGGTCCCAACGGATTTCCAAGTCATCGACATCCCGATCACATTCACTGCCATCTTGGGACGCCCCTGGCTACACCAGATCAATGGGGTGGCATCCACTCTCCATCAGTGCGTAAAGTTCATCCAAGGAACAGATCTAACCATCATCTACGGTGATAGCGTAGTCACCGAAAGGACCGACACAAACGGCGTCCCGGTCTTAGAGATCAAACACGACGATGATGGCATGATGCTAACAGGGTTCACCATCGAAAGCCCAAAGGCGCAGGTATGCCACATAGACCTGCCTTTGATTTGGGACAAGATCCCTCCCCCGATGAAAATGATGAAGTACATGAACTACATCCCGGGGCTCGGTTTGGGAAAACGCCATCAGGGTACCCAACAAATCATCCATATCAAAGAACAGAATACCCTCCATGGCTTGGGATACTTTCCTACTCCCGAACACATTGCGGAGGACAAGCGAGCTGCACGGAAACGCTCCGCAGATAGCAAAAGAGGCTTGAACGCAATCTCCGATCTTCGTCCTTACAGCTTCGACATGACCAAGTACTTCATAAAGAAAGATGACAACTTGAACGAAGACACAGGAAAGGGAACAGAACTGATCAACGCCAAACAAAGCTGGCCGACAATCGTGGACAAGCTCCAGCGGAACCTGGCAAGATTCAGAGGCCTCAAGCCAAATCCCGTCCGAAGAGCATTTCTCGACACACCGCCTCTACCGGGATCCATGACCACCACTATTCACAACGAATTTTGGTTTCGGAAAACCCCCTCTTTGGCAGAAGAACTCGAAAAACTCTCTGTCAACACTCCTGCCTTCAACTAGCGAGACGAGTCTGCATTCGAGCTAGTAATGCCCAAGGTAAAAGCAAAAGACTCCGCAGACGATGCTTGGAATGAGCCACTGCTCCACCTGCTCTTCAATGAAGAAATCGAGATGCCAGACCTGATCGATTTTGTTTCTGATAACTCTGTGATAGCAATGATTGGGAATGGTGACATAAAGCCTTTCAAACCACGCCTCCTATCAAGCTCATTGCCACTCAATAACTGGGCCACCTTCTCCGGACCCACTGCCAGCAAAAAGGACATGATCGAACAACTTGGTCTGACCCATCGAGTCCTAGAGTCCAGTGTCAAAACTCATCCTGAGTCCATTATCTTTGAATTTGAGTCCCTCGAGTCATCCGATGGCCTCACGCCAGAAGATTACGAACTCATTGCCAATAATGTATTCCCGTATGCTCTTAATGAATGCTTCGATCTTTCCGAGTATCCTCTCATTGCATCTTTAACAACTGATAAATTAACTAACACACAAACAGTTAATAACGATTCACTTGATGAAGAAGCAGATACATTAAATGAACAATACATTAAGCACATCTTTAAGCATGTTGTCAAACGAGAGAAAAACCGGGCCCAAGCTGCCGAGGAGGTTTTAACCAAAGTAAATTTGGGAGCTGCTGAAGAGCCAAAAGAGACGCAAATCGGAAGTTTCTTCAGCGGCACAGAGCAAGATGCATTGACTGCACTGCTCAAAGAATTCGTGGACGTGTTCGCTTGGTTTTACCGAGACATGCCCGGATTAGATCCAAACATTGTAGAACACCGGATTCCCTTGAATCCCTAGGCTAAGCCCATCAAGCAAAAGCTACGCCGAATCAAGCCAGAATGGTCTTTGCAAGTCAAAGAGGAGATCGAAAAAATGCTCCGCGTCGGCTTCATCAGGGTGATCGAGTACCCCACATGGCTCTCCAATATCGTCACGGTCACCAAGGCCAATGGAAAAGTGCGTTGCTGCATGGACTTCCGAGATCTCAACAAAGCAAGTCCCAAGGACAATTTTCCACTACCCAACATCGACATGTTGGTAGACACTACAGCTAATTTCGAAGTCAAGTCCTTCGTAGATGGGTTTGCCGGCTACAATCAAATCAAGATGGCCGAAGAATACCAAGAAAAGACAGCTTTCACAACCCCCTGGGGAACCTACTGCTACACAGTAATGCCGTTCGGACTAAAGAACGCTGGGGCTACCCTCTTAGCAACGGGCAAAGAACCGCCCTCTTCCACGATATGATCCACAAAGAGATCGAAGTGTACGTCGATGACATGATCATCCACTCAAAGGGATCGATGGACAACACCTCACGCACCCGAGAAAATTCTTCAATCGCCTCCGAAAACACTCAATGAGGCTAAACCCTGCCAAATGCACATTTGGGGTTATCCGAGGCAAGGTCTTGGGATACATGATCACCGAGAGAGGCATCGAGGTTGATCCTCAAAAGATCAAGGCCATCATCGAAATGAGACCACCGCAAACTCAGACATAGGTGAAAAGCTTCATGGGCCGCCCGCAGTATATCGCAGTTTCGCTTGCCAACCAATTGACCTCCATGTGCGAGCCAATCTTCAAACTGATGAAGAAGAACGCCGACATCGAATGGAACTCAGAATGCCAAGATGCCTTTGAGGAAATAAAGGCATACCTTGTGAGTCCTCCGATTCTCTGTCCTCCCCACGAGGAGAAGCCACTGTTGCTATACCTAACTGTGACCGACACCGCAGTTGGAGCCATGCTTTGTCAAGAAAAGAAAGAGTCACGAGTCGAAAGTGCCATCTACTTCGTCAGTCGAAAGTTTCAAGGCAGCGAACTCAATTACTCAGCCCTCGAGAAAACTTGCGCAGCTCTGGTATGGGTTGTCGGAAAATTACGGCACTACATGCAGTCGCACACGGTACACTTGGTTTCCAAAATGGACCTAGTCAAATACCTCTTCGACAAACCATCTCTGTCAATGAGGCTCGTCAAATGGTCCTTCTTCCTAGCGGAATTTGACATCAAGTACGTTAATCAAAAGTCAATCAAGGGACGGGCAATGGCTGAACAACTGGCTGATTTCCCAACCGACGAGGCTCGAGGCCCTGAACCACAATTCCCAGATGAGGGAATCTTTGCACTCGAAGGCGAAAATCTATGGCAACTGTTCTTCGATGGAGCAGCCAACAAAAAAGGAAAGGGCATCGGTATGCTCTTGGTCGATCCCAAGGACGAGCACACCCCAATCGCCATAAAGCTCAATTTTGAGGTAACCCAGCAATGCCGCTTGAATATGAAGCTGTCTTTTGCCGGACCACAAGCCGCACTCGAGAGGAATGTCCAAAGCTCGAAGTTTATGGGGACTCACTAATCATCAACCAAGTTTCCAACAAGTGGAAAACCATAGACCCAGGCTTGCAAAAATACCATGCCTGCATGGAGGACCTCATCACACAATTCAAAGAGGTCACCTTCCACTACTTGCCAAGAGACCGAAACAGGTTTGCAGATGCCTTAGCCACCTTGGCTTCACTTGTGGAAATCCCTGAAGGAAAAGCAATCAAACCCTTCAAAGTCGGACGAAAGGAAATTCCTGCCTACTGTTGCGAGATCGAACCAGAACCTAAGCCCATCAATGAGCCATGGTATAACCAGATCTTCCAATACCTCCAGAACGGGGAAACTACCTTCATGAACAAGGAAGGCCCACACACAGAAGGGGTCAAAACCAAGAGCATCATGGCCCTAAAATGCCTCGCCTCTCACTTCGTTATCCTCGGGGACATGCTATACAAAAAATGCTACCATGGACCACTCCTACGCTGCATCAACCAGGAAGAGGCAAACAAGCTCATGAACGAAGTCCACAATGGGGCTTGCGGTCCCCACATGAACGCCAGAGCCCTGATGCAAATCATTCTCAGGATGGGCTACTACTGGATCTCCATGGAGGCAGATTGCATCCACTTTGTCCGAAGCTGCGACAAGTGTCAATGGTTCTCCAACCTCAATCATCTACCTCCCCACGATCTCTACTGCATGACTACACCCTGGCCATTTGCCACTTGGGGAATAGACGTCATCGGGAAAATCGCTCAGCCAGGCAGCAACGGTCACGAGTTCATCTTAGTAGCAATCGACTACTTCACCAAATGGGTCGAAGCCAAGTCCTACAAGGTACTCACCTCCAATAAGGTCGCGCATTTCCTCAAGGAAAACATCATCTGCCGATACGACATCCCAAATGAGGTCATATCAGACAACGGTTCATACTTTGAGGGGGAATTCGACAGACTGCTGGCCGAATTCAAGATCACACGCCACAAATCCTCTCCCTACCGGCCACAAACAAATGGCGCCGTGGAAGCAGCAAACAAGACCCTCGAACGGATCATCCGAAAAATGACCACCCGAGGACGAGATTGGCCCGAGAAGCTGCACCTTGCACTTTGGGGCTACCGCACATCAGTCAGAACATCCACGGGAGAAACCCCATTCGCCCTGACATACGGGATGGAAGCAGTCCTTCCCATTGAACTGGAAATTCCCTCACTCCGAGTGCTGCTAGAAAATGACGTCAACGAAGTCGAATGGCTCCGAGGCCGACATGACGAATTGGCTCTGCTAGACGAGCGACGACTAAAGGCCATGGAACACGTCCGAGCCTATCAAAGCAGGATGGCTAGAGCTTTCGACAAGAAAGTCAAGTCCCGAGACATCAGGGAAGGCGATCTGGTACTCAAAGAAACGCCTCCCACCCGAACCAACCCACTGGGAAAATGGGAACCCACATGGATCGACCCTTTCGTGGTTCAAAAGATCTTCTCCAGAGGTGCCATGAAGCTGACAGACCTAGACGGCAATCCCTTCATGAATCCAGTCAACGGAAGCAAACTTCGCAGGTACTTCGCCTGAAGAAGAACAACTGTGCATCTCTTGGCACTCCATGTAGTGTCGAACTACGCAGACCTGAGCCCTCTAGTCCGGGGGAACGTAGGCAACCTTAATTGGTCCGGTCTAAAAATACACAAAAAAGTCAAAAGTTTGAATGTCAATCAAGACCTCCATGAAGCTATGCACTTTTCAAGAGCACGCCCCAACGTCACCTTGACCAAGTCAAACGACCGCGGCAACATCAAAGGACATCCGGAGGTCACTCAACGTCAAACGACTGACCCATGTCTACTTCCAAGCCAGGGGTTTGTCTTCGCCCTCACGCGCTTCAAAAAAAAATATAAAAAAGAGAGCTCGAGCAAGGGCTCACAAAAAAAAAGCTCAAGCAGAAGCTGCGAAATTGAGGTCAAGAGCCCGACGCCAACAAAGGGCAAGGAAGCTACGAAAATGACCATCAAAATGACTTGTCAGGGGATCATTCAACCTCTCAGCCAAGCACAAAGCCTAAGCAAAGGGGATTGCCGTCATGGCCTGCATCGTCTAGCCCGCAAATGCAACAGAAAAGTTCAAAGATGGACGCCGACAAGGTGCACAAAAGAAACAAAGGCAAACAAGAGATCTTGCGTCTCGACAAAGCTTTAAAAGTAAATCACAAATCACTAACGGTTACAACATTTCTTGATGAGTTCAAGCACGGTCTACTCTCAAGTTCACAACATGCTAAAAGACAGCTTAATACATTTAACAAATAATGTGTTTACAATGCAATGAATGGATACCTAGGAGGTCATTCCGCGCCATCTGCGCTTGTCCCCTCGCCATTCTTCCCTTTCTTCCCTCGTCCCCGGCGAGTCTTCTTTCGCTCCACGCGAACCAACTCTGCGTCTCTCAGTCCGAGATCAGGGGTCCTCCCCGTAGAGTCAAACAATCCGGCTGCCTCTCGCAGCTTCATTCGCCCGTGCTTCGGCTCGGATCTCCTCCCTGCGAGTGCAGCAAAGAGGACCTCTCCCCGTCAGTCGGTCAACTCTAGTCTCATAGTCAAACAAAGTGTCTCCCGTCACATCCTGAGGGTCAGACCAGGCTTCGGCACTCCTAAGGCAATAGCTACTACGGCAACCGGGTCCCAGAATCGCTACACGCCTGCTCTCCAAAGCCACTTGGGACTGCCCTACACGCCGCTCATACCGGGCCAGTGCCGAGTCGTCAATACGACACTCTCCCGACGTCTAAGGAGCACCACAGGAGGGAAAGTGGAATACTTCCATACCCTCAGAAAATACAAGAAAGCACCTGGAGCTGCCATACAAAGAGGAGCTATCTCCGTAGTAGCAAGGTCATCCCAGCCCAACAAAGGCTCCTTCTTCATCCCAAACCGCAGGAAACAAGCGACGAAATATAGAAGGAGGACCAAGACAAACCTGGAACTCTGACGACATAGGACCCTTCCTGAAAGACCCTCCTAGTCTCAATCCTCCAGTGGGGAACCCACCAACGGATCTGATGCGTACCAAGCTGTGCCATCCATCTCTCCCAGGCGGACTGATCCATATCCAACACAAGAGGTCGCTGAGCAAATGACCACGGGCCAAACGACATCGGAGCCTCGGGCATGGCCTGAAGTCTCTCTCGCAACCACAAGGTGAGCAAGGTGGGGCTTCCTCCTCTCATGAACCGATCCCCAGTCGCCAGACGGTCAATACCATGAAGAGTCTCCCCCAGCACCAACGGGACAATATCCTCTCCAACTCTGCAGTGCCCAACCACATCTAACAAAGCGCCATCGCAAATGCCAAGGGAGCTGACCAGGAAAAGCGTCGCCATCACGCACAAGGCAAATGCGTCCCAAGAAACATCACTCTCATCATCTACCATAAACCGCTCCGGCAGCTCAAAAATGTCAATATGACCCGAATCAAGGATCATGCCCTGCACTTCTTCCAACGAAGTAAAAAGAAAGCCTGCAAGCTTCACGCTCACCGCAGCACCACCAATCAAAGGAAGCGAGATGGCCTCCACCTCCGGTCCTCCAATCAAAGCCCGAAAATCCTCGAAAGTGGGCACCATTTCATTGTAGGAGAAGCAATACACATGCCTCCTAACATCCCAGAACTTCGCGGCAGCTCGCAACAAATCCCAATCAGGAACCAACTCCTTAAAAGACCAAATCGAGCAAAGACGAAACCTTACCTCGAAAACCCGTCTCTGATGCCTCATACGGCGCCGCATCCACGTTTTCAGCTGCTCAAGGAAGTGTGCTTGCCTTTCCTGCGAAAGCCTCGGCAAAATTATAGGAACGTACGAAGAATCCATGGCAAAAATGGAGGTTCCTAGAGAAAATGTGGGAGAAAGCTCGAAAATGGCTGCAAATGGGGAAATGGGGAAAGACCAGACACTGGAAAGCATTTATTTCCTTCCCAAAAGCAAGGTTGGTCCGTACGGACCTCTTTGCAACCTAGGTCTGTCCGTATGGACCTTATTGCATCTTGGCCCCACTTTCTCAGCAAACAGTACAACAACCACTGTTCTCAGCAGGACCTTGATCCAAACTGTCCAAACACTGGCCAAAGCCATTTCCGGCAAACATACACTACCCACAAACGCACTCTCAGCTCACGTGGCATGCACAAAATAAAAAAAATAATAGCAACAATTCCTAGGTCAATCCCGGGAATCACAAAATGACATTACATCTTAAAATAAAATGCGTTTGCCATGCAAATACGAGTGTTTTGTTACAGGTACATCTAATGTCTGTTGCTAAAGAAAAAAAAAAGAAGATATGGAAAGAGGGAAAGCAAATGAACCCTAGTCCGACTCTTCAGCATCATCATCCTCCCCAAGATCATCAAGCGAGAAGTCAGGCATCCCGGTGAACTCGCCCGTCACATCCTCGTCATCAGAGTACCGAGCCCCCTCCGGAGGCTGGTACTCAAAGTAATCAGAAGGATCAAATCCGACGAAAGGATCGAAGAAGGAAGGCTCTGACGAACCCTCACCCTGTGCATCCTGCTGAGGAAAGAACTGGTAAAGGGTCTGCGGCCTCGGAGCTCCCGAAGACGTCCCGGCATCCATGCTATGCCGCCCCCGCGAAGGTCCCTCCTGCTGTGGCTCCGGCTCGGCTCTCGATGGAGGAACATCTACAGAATGCCTCGAAGGCATCGTCGTATATGCCGACACACGTCGCGAAGACCGGCAAGACATCTTCGATGCCATCTTCTTCGCAAAAGACCGCATCGCCACATAGCGGCGGGTCAGCATGTCAAAAGCCCTCCCGGGACTGCACAAGCAAGCAAGCCCAGAAACGCTCGGCAATACGGTCATACTCGACAACCAAAAGAGAAAAATACAGAAAAAGATGCCAAGATGGAAAAGAGTAAGCACACTCACCGGTCTATTAGGATCCACACGGTAGGCGGCGGAGCACCTGCTCGGGGACGGAGTACGACACACCTCCTCCTCTCGAGGAATCCCCACGAACATACATAAAGTCCGGCCCAGGCACCGGAACCTCTGGGGGACCCTGCGGACCAGCCTCCCTCTCCCTCGCCAACACCTGTGGCGTCCTCAACTTCCTCCTCATGAAAGCTCCATACTCCTCTCTATACAGCACAAATCTCAAGGCACAAAATGCCTCCAAAACACTCATCGACAACGCAAGCACCGGCCGTCAAAGTAAGCCTGAGCTCCTTCCCCAACAAGTCAAAAGGAAGTCGTACAAGACTACATATCCCCAGCACCGGCCGTCAATGTAAGCCCGGACTTCGCCCACTCAACGGCAATTCAACCACCGGCCGTCAATGTAAGCCCGGACTTTGCCCACTCAACGGCAATTCAAGAACCGGCCGTCAATGTAAGCCCGGACTTCGCCCACTCAACGGCAATTCAACCACCGGCCGTCAATGTAAGCCCGAACTTCGCCCACTCAACGACAATTCAACCACCGGCCGTCAATGTAAGCCCGGACTTCGCCCACTCAACGGCAATTCAACCACCGGCCGTCATCGTAAGCCCGGACCTCGCCCACTAAACGGTGAAACAAGCACAAGAAGGAGCCCGCACCTCCAAGTACAAATCTTAAGGCACAAAACGCTCAACGGCAACGCAAGCACCGGCCGTCAAAGTAAGCCCGAGCTCCTTCCCCAACAAGTCAAAAGGAAGTCGTACAAGACTACATATCCCCAGCACCGGCCGTCAATGTAAGCCCGGACCTTGCCCACTCAACGGCAAAATAAGCGCAAGAAGGAGCCAATACCTCCCAGCACAAATCTCAAGGCACAAAACGCCTCCAAAACACTCATCGACAACGCAAGCACCGGCCATCAAAGTAAGCCCGAAGTCACCCTCTCGGCAGAAAAAGCCCCTACAAGGCCACAATGATCCCCAACAGACGAACACCGGCGGTCATCGTAAGTCCAACCTTCTCCCCAGCAGATAAAGCACGAGGCATCTACACCTCTCGCAATCAAAGCTCAAGGTAGCCATGCCTCCACAACCACAGCCAGAAGATAATTCAAGTCCTCACGCATGACACAACCACAGTCAGAAGACGACTCAAGTCTTCATACATGACACAACCGCAGTCAGAAGACGACTCAAGTCTTCATACATGACACAACCGCAGTCAGAAGACGATTCAAGTCCTCACGCATGGCAAACCGCAGCCAGAAGACGATTCAAGTCCTCACGCATGGCACAACCACAGCCAGAAGACAATTCAAGTCCTCACGCATGGCACAACCTCAGCCAGAAGACGATTCGAGTCCTCATGCATGGCAAACCGCAGCCAGAAGACGATTCAAGTCCTCACGCATGGTAAACCGCAGCCAGAAGACGATTCAAAGTCCTCACGCATGGCACAACTGCAGCCAGAAGACGATTCAAAGTCCTCACGCATGGCACAACTGCATCCAGAAGACGATTCAAAGTCCTCACGCATGGCAAACTGCAACCAGAAGACGATTCAAGTCCTCATACTATCTCCAGCCCGGAAGGCTTTAAACCACTCAGTCCGGGAGATCGTATAAATCAGCAAAACTACTATCTCCTGCCCAGAAGGCTTTAAACCACTCGGTCCGGAAGACCGTATAAACCTCCCCCATCACTATTTCCAGCCCGGAAGGCTTTAAACCACTCAGTCCGGAAGACCGTATAAACCTCCCCCATCACTATCTCCAGCCCGAAAGGCTTTAAACCACTCGGTCCGAAAGACCGTATAAACCTCCCCCATCACTATCTCCAGCCCGGAAGGCTTTAAACCACTCGGTCCGGAAGACCGTATAAACCTTCCAAATCACTATCTCCGGCCCGGAAGGCCTTTAACCACCCGATTAGGAAAATCGTAAAGTTTCCATCCCAGGACACCGCCACGTCCTCACAATTGACCTCGGCGGTCACCACATCTTAGGACACCACCCCGTCCTTACCACTGACCTCGGCGGTCACACGATACTTCAGGGCACCATCACGCCCACATAAAACTCACAATTTCATGACCTCTAAACTACGGCCAGGCTTGATTCCCGCCAGGGATACGTAGGAATCCTATCACAGGGTCCAGCCATCGACTTATACGGTTACCCAGGACACCACCACGTCCACCCATAGAGTCTTAGTCAGAGGACATCTCCCGTTATCTTGCACTACCACGCTCACCCCATACACGAACTACGGCCAGGCTTGATTCCCGCCAGGGATACGTAGGAATCCTATCACAGGGTCCAGCCAACTGACCTAAATGGTCACACAATAGGACACCGCCACGTCCTCACCCCGACCTCCACGGTCACTTCCTCTCCCAACACGCGATCCAGATTAGGACCCTTATCTTATCAACGACCCCACTTTCTCCGTAAGTGACGTCGTTGAGGGGCTTCTGTAAGTACCCCAATCTGGATCACCCTCTTCCGAGCACATAGGAAACACCACAGACTCACAAACACAGTCTCGAAGACCTATGGCACTCAAAACCCTCAGCCAAACCAAGGGAGGAGCCTTTCTGGGATAAAAAGGGACAAAAGGACCCTTTGGGAATTTTCAAGAAATTGGAAAAGCATAAGTGGTCCGTACGGACCTCTTTGTTTTAATAATTACTAAATCCCCTTAAAGTCCACAATATTCCCTCAAATCCTGGAGAAAATGATTACCCTCATGCATGGTTGGTCCGTACGGACCTCTTTGCATGCTGAGGTGGTCCGTACGGACCTCTTTGCACAGGGGACATCATAATTACAGAATATTCACCATCATCACAGATTCCCTCAAATCGAGGAAAACTAAAAAACTGGATAACCTGGGAGGTCCGTACGGACCTCTTTGCAGTTTTCTCCTACTATAAATAGAGGGCTCCCCCTCCCTCATTTTTCACACCTCCCTCTTCTCTCCTCTCCCCCCAGCCTTCAGGCTCCCCTCTAAGACCCTTCGGGGCAATCCCGGCCCCTTTCGGATCCTTCCGAGGCCTTCCGAGCCCCCTCGTGGTGCTCCGAAGCCTCTCCGAGCGCTCCCGCGACGCTCCCGCGCTGCCCCGAGGCACTCTCGAGGTACTCTGAGGCCCCTCGTGGTACTCCGAGGCCTTGCCTGGTCTTTCCAAGGCGTCCCGGCTCTTTCCGAGTCAAACCGGCGATCCCAAACCACGCCGAAACTCTGCCCGAGTGACTCCTGTCAACCCAACGCATGCCGAAACTCTGCCCGAGTGACTCCTGCCATCCCAACGCACGCCGAAACTCTTCCCTAACGCAGCCTACAATCTCAACTCACGCCGAAACTCTGTCCGCAGACAACCGGCCCCTCCCGAAGCAATCCCGATCCGTGCCGGAACACTATTCCATCCTCAAACACTATTCCCCAGCGGAAGACAGACACGAACCAACATTGGTAAGGCTTCCTTCCATTACTATTTCAATACATTTCAATACGCAGTGTACAATGTAGACATCCGACACAACATGCATTTTTAAAAGCACACACACACACACAACAGTTAAAGAATATTAGGGGTATCCGAAAGACTCGTTTTTACGAGGCGACTCGGGTGAGCTCTAAGATTCTAATATTCTCTTCCCGAGGAGTCATCTGACCTCCGAACTCAAAATCTCATCAAACAAAAACAGTTTATTATTATTTTTAAACTGATGCCCTTTTTCAATGTTTTGGGCTTAATAATAAAAACGGCGTGGCGACTCTACAAAGCAAAACACAGCGAGACACCTCCAACACGCAACGCTAAAGCGGAATAAGCCAGATGCCGGGGTGCGAACGCGCTGCCTCTCGGATCCGGGCGAACATTCCCGAACAGCGACACGAATGCGAGATGCACGGGGCCCATCCGCGCGGGGAGCCGGATCCCGGGTAATTTCAACACCATAATACGGTGCGACCGCACCCACTCAACAGAAACTTTGGAGAACAATCTGCACAAAGGAGAGGTCTCTTCCCTTGCCTAGGGCGGTCGCACAACCTCATTGACCAAACTGCAAATTATCTGAAAAGCTAGGGACTGTTCTGGAATTTATTAAAGCTAAAGGACTGAACTGGAATTTACAGAAAATGGGGGAACTGTTGGGAATTTTGATAGTCAGCCAAAAAGCCCAAAAAAAAAATCTGCATTTCAAGTTGAAGAAGGAAGAGTTTGTCCGGCTTAGAAAGTTATATTAGTTTTCTAGTTTATTAGTTTTCTAATTCTTATACTTTTCCTTTTTGCTTTACAATTCCTTTTTCCTTCTAGCTTAAGGCTTAGTTTACGTATAAATACTATATTAGGTTGATCAATTTCTCCTCTCCGCATATTTTATTCTTGTTTTCATTTTCTTACAGGAGATCAAGGATTCGTCTACTTCAATTCTAGGTTTTTATGTATTTTATTTATATATTTGTTTTTAATTCTATGGTTATGAGTAATTAAATTTTCTAGATTCATTGGCATTCTATCTCGTCTTGTTATCAAAGTATTTATCATTAAAATTTTTAAGATTTCAATTATATGTTAAGATATAATTGGCCTTTAAAATATTACGTATAAGTTTGACCATTAGCTTGCGTGATTTATAGATTGACCACTATATTGATGATTAGATCCAATTGAAGACTTACCGAAAATCAAAATTATCAAGGTTTAATAATTATTGAATTCTTAATGAGTTCCTTTCATGTTATATAAACTTAGCAAAAAGTATAACATAAAGAGAATATCTAGGTTGCAAATCCCACACCAAACCGTCTCAACCCTTACTTTAGTGAATGAATCCTTGAATGAGATTAATCCCTTTATTATTAGAAATAGCTTAAAGTGAAGGTATTTGTGCATACTACATCAGCGGTAACTAGTGCACTTGCTAGGTTTTTATTACAAGAGGGAAAATTCCTTCATCAAATTTTTGGTGCCGTTGTCTGTGACTTGTTGTGATTAAACAAGTTTGTTTAGGTAGTGTAAATAGTTTTCTTTTATTTTATTTTTTTAGTTAGTTTTTTTATTTCTTTATTTTATATAAAATTAATGTGTTAGATACTCTAAGAGGATGTATGGAATGAGCCATTATAATAATCATGAGTCGTTTCTTAATTGTGGTTCTTATTCTCATGCTATAAATGCTTGTCCATTCAGGACATATTTTATGAGTATTATCTACAAGTACAAGCAAGAAGTTAATTCCGTTCTTCCACGTCAATCACAATATGATCATTTCCCCTCTTATAATCAAAAGTGGGGAAACCATTCAAATCTGGTTTGGAAAGTGAATGATGATGGGGAAGATGTAGTATATGATCCAACTTATGAGCAATGTTATTTTAGTGATCTATAACCACCACAGCCTAAAAAGCAACCGTAGGAGGAGGCTATGGAAAGAATGAAGGAGGAAAATATTCAACAGCTAAAGAAATATGATGCAATTATGAGTAAACTGGAAGCACAAGTTAATGAATTGATAGAGGCCATGAGGAGTTGCGAGCAAGATACTATTCCTAGCCAGCCTGGGCAGGTTGAAACAAACGTCATATGTTGGGATGAGAATTCCATAAGTGATGAATTAAAGAATCCCACTCCTTCTCCTGCTATGAATATTGTTATTGATGAAGATGATTGTGAAAATGATATGGTGGAAGAGAAATTAAAAGATAATGAGGTCGTTCATGTTGATGTGGTTATAGGTTTTAGGGGTTTATAGGGGAGTGTAAATAGTGTCACCCTAAAAAATAGATAAATTAAAAATAAAGAAATTAAATTATTTTTTTGTTCTTTTCATATTTGGGAATGTTGACTAAAGTCTATGATAATTTGAGGGTATTTTAATTGTGAATCTTGAGTGTTATTGTCAATATGGGGATGTGATTACATTGAAACATGTGAATTATGATTACTCCACCTTTCACTTACATGCTATTTTCTTGATCATTGTCACCAACCTAAGAGACCTTTATATATGATCACTATGGCATTCTTGGTGTCCTTAGAACATGTTTGCATTATTATCAATAACACATCAAATAGGCTATTCAGGAATTGATATATGACTATTTTCTTTGAACTCTTTTTGTGAGCCTTTCACTTTCTCGTCACTTATAAAATTTTCACTAGAACCCCTTTTGAGCTTTAATGACAATGGAAATTGTTGGTGTTATGCCCTAGGTGTATAGTTATTTTGACTCATAACTAATACCGTTATGTAATCGTCTTTACCATTTATAATAGAGAATGTTTATCTTGAGTATTATATGCTTTACATGTTTGTTATAATATTCTGTGTCCCTAGTTATTGTGAATAACTAGTATAAGTTCGTAATGAATAATCATAGAGATGATTATATGCATGGGGATGCACATTATACTTATGGGTATTTGTTGGAGAACAAGGTACTGGACCGACCCATCTATGAGATTTATGACATGGTCTATGTTCATATATGTCATGATTAAATTTCATGATAGTCGTGTCATTGGAATCCTTAATACCTGAGATTATCATCGTCTTCTACATGATGAACGTTGTGTTTGATGTAGTCTAACACTATCTTTAATAGGATAGCAATAAGGGCTATGTTGGCACGATTGTATTCTTGTAAGGAAGAATGATAAGTCAATATGAGATTTGTCCCTCGTAATGAGAGATATATGATTGGGCCCCTCGATAAATAGTATTGATGAAATGTGTTGCCACACTCAAGAGATTTGATAGAGATCAAATGCATTTGGATTATCAACATATTCGAAATCGAGAAAGCATTGAACAATATAAGTTGACGTAGACCATGACTTATGTTCAATATGACATTGTGTGAGAAAGGGATTGTGACATTGATCTATCAAGGAATCAAGCTTAGATGTTATATTTAATTGGGTGGACATAATGGCTTTCTAGAAACCACTTATGTCTTGTGAGGTTGATGTTTCAACTCACTACCAACATAAAATATAATTCCTAAAGGGTCACACACAAAGAACGGATTGAAAATGACTCAAATAAGGAACTGATCAACTGGGCGACCGCCGAAGGGGATAGTGGGTGACCAACCACAAACCTCTGTTCAGCTGGGTGACTGTTCGGTCGAAACCTAACGGTTTATTTAATTCCGCAAGCGCACGGGCTATTATAATATAGCGGGTGCAAGTACGGGTCGATCCCACAGAGACAGGGTTTACTAAGAAATATTTTTGTCTTTAGAAAGTAATAGAAAAGATTGGGGGGAGATAAAATTTGCTTTTTAGAAAGATAGAGAGAACATAAACAGAAAGTACTTTAATTAAATTCTTATATAAAACGAAGCATTCTCGGGATTGGAAATCATACACATAATCTTATTCATCAAATCGTCATTATCTTAGAGATAAAAGGTTTTCATAAAAAACAAGGATGGTATGTTAAGCCTACACTACTTTGAGCTAAGACAGTAGTGTTTGTATTCTTCACTAATTATGTCCTAACTGTTTGAGATTTCCGTTTACGTTATTCCCGCCCTGTCACAAACGGGCGTTCCGGCTTATCTCTAGCTGACCATAATTAGTAAGAATCCATTAAGGAAGAGAGTCAACATACTTTCCATTAAAGGAACATCCTTAGGCCATTGAACTACTCTCGTGATCAATGAAACCTAGTTTCTTTATATGGTTCCGTCAATCGAGATTCTCCGCTAGGTACTTCTCTCAATTTACTGAATCATACAAATTGGACATCTCCAAAATGTAAGGCATTTAGAGAATAATATAAAGAAATTGTTTAGATGAAGGAAGAAGACAAGACTAAACATTTTAAGATGATGAATAAGTATGCTTTTGAGTTTCCAACCCCAAGAATAAGGGGGATTACTCACGAGCCATTTATAAAGTATAAGCAATAATAAAGGATTGAGTAAGAAATACTAATGAATGTAGAAGGCAAGTGCTGAGAATAATGCTTCACTTTTATTACTTTTTCTCCAAAGTAACTCCAAGAACAAAACAATGACTTTGATCTTCAAATTCCTTTGGAAAATTGTTGTCACAAGTGTTTGTACTTTCTATCTATATAATATCAGTGATTTATCTCTAAGAATTCGTATCTAAGACTGATTACAAGGGTCCTATTTATAAATGGGAGGAGACTCTTCAATTGGGTGCCATCAAAAGGTGCCTTTACATCTGCAGTCACGACTTGCACGGCCGTGTCAAGGATTTTGCACGGCCGTGTACTCTTTGGCGCCAGTTTTGAATTTGAATTTGGAGACTTGCACGGCCGCTCCTAATATAGCTGCACGGCCGTTCCCACTGGTTTTCAGCTTTGAGTGTTTATTTTGCTTGGGTGTTCCTCCATCCTTTCGGATCAATTAGCCCAAGTATCCTTTAGATATAAAATGACCCTAAAACCTGTCTAAAAATGTATAAAACATACCAAAAACGTAAAATCTAATAAAATAGCAAAAGTAAGTAAAAAGTATTAAAAACTAAATGAAAAATGATGATTTATTTATGTAAAAGTATATAAAAACTAGGATAATTGACTATATAATAGTCACTTATCAGTGACCACCGAGAAGGTGTGGGCGACCGCACACGAAGGTTTTCGAAAGATGACAAAAAGGCTGTACAATTGGCCAGCCGCTGGGCCTTGGTGGGCGACCGCTCAGCCCCCGTTTCAGCAGTTCCGTTTTGGCTTTGGATTAGGGCTTTTCTCCCTAACAGTTAGGGATATTTATAAAGTATAAATAGCCCCCTTCTCCCCAGCCAAGACACACGAATTTTAGGGCTTAAGAAACACAATTCTCTTGATTTTGATTACGAATCGAAGATCAAAACACCCTAGATTCAAATTTCATATTAGCTATAGATTGTTGAAAAGTGTTTCAACAATCGGGGATCATCTAGCAATCCAACAAGATTCGATCTTTGTTCGTTCGCGTGTGGATTACCGATAGAGGGTGATTGTTTTATCACCTAAAACTTGAAGGTCTAGCATTGTTGATTCATCACAAGGAAGAAGATCAAAGTTTCGTCTACGACTCAAAAGGTGAATTACGAATCGTGTACATAAGACAAATTCGCAACCAAGGTTAGTAAATCTATATTCATAGTTTTAATCTCTTCATGTTAGACGAATTCATGGCTAGGGTTTTGTGAATTATATAAATCTTCTGCTGCGCATGTAACCCCAAAACCCAACAGTGGTATCAGAGCCGCGTTTAATCATGATTAGATTAAAATTGGCATGCTTGATATAATTGGATTATATACTTTAACATGCTATATGATATATATTGATGATTTTATGTGTATTATTTGTGAAACAATTATATGCGATATAACATGATTATGATTAATAGTTGATTGGTGTAATTAATCTTCTACATGGGTTATTGATCTTTTTAATTTGATTAATTAGATTAGTAAATTCTCAAATTGAAACAAATTGTTTGTTTAGGATTTGATATCATATTTAATTTGATTAACATGATTATTTGAGTCCCTAAACTTTGAGAATTGAATAATTATGTAATTAATAAATGTTATTTGTTACATGATTATTTGTATGATCCTAAAGTAGGATATTATGTGAAATCCCATGTTCATGGTTATGTACACATAAGTTTCATATACAACCATGCGATGTTTGTTGCTATATGAAAAAACCTTCTTAAATGTTTAAGTTTTATGCCACCCCTTGATTAGAACACTTGTGAAATATTCGGGTATTTTGATGTAGTTCCGACTTAGTTGGGTGCATCATTATATCTTAATATGTGATCAAGATGAGATAACGGTTGATGTAGTTTCGACTCAGTTGGGTGCATCGTTCTGTGTCTCATACGTTTGAAAAAGGTTGAACTCAATTGGTGCTTTCAAAAGAGTTTTGATCCAAGACATAGATGATATTAAAACATGTGTTGACATAAGATGTCTAAAATCTCATAAAAGTTCTAAGAGTCATATATGATATGATTGATAAGTGTTATCTACCTAAATAGCTTGATTTCGGGCATTGATTCAGTTAAACCAAAATTAAGTAAAATATGGATCTTAGCCCATTATAATTATATTTTATGATACATGCTTGTATTTGAAGGTGTATAATTTAGTGGGAGTATTTGTGAAATACATTATTGTAGACACCCCATTTTGAACCTATCGTGGCAGAGTTATACCACTCTAAGTCTCGCCATTGGTTTTGGAGTAGAAATCCACCATTTTGTCATGTTTCGTTAAGTTTTGACTAACGATCGTTAGTTTGGACTAAACTGCATACGAGATAACAAGGGGAGGACAAAATTGTCTTTGGTCAGCCTTGTCCCGCACGGGACATGACGTGTCTCGCGCGAGACTAGCCTTCTGCAGGATATGCAGAATCAGTTCCCTTGTCAATTTCAACTTCTTTTCTCGATAAATCTTATCAAATCTGGATTTCTACTGATCTTAGAATTCTGGAAGCTTCCTTGGGAGGAATCCCAATCCACTTTGGTCTCCTAAAACCCCTATAAATACTTCATGACTTTCAGTATTTCGGACGGCTGGATCCCTGATAAAAAACACCACATTTACTGGTTTCTCTCCTTGAAAGATTCCTGTAAATCACTCCCCAAAACACCTAAAGTTTGTTTATCAACCTTGTTGATCAACGAACATCGAGATTCAAGTCTAGGATTGAGGCAAAACTCTGTCCAAGTCACTTCTTAAACCCGAAGGTAATCTTCCTTCTTTTCTTTTCTAATTGATTATTAGAGTGGTATAGCATATCGAATCTAGGATCGGCCTAGAGCCTCTACAAATCATGAAGACGGTCTCGAAGCAATCGATCCGATATTTCGTTTAATCTAATTAAATGGATGCTTTTATTTGTTTCTTTTCAAAATGATTCTTCTTTGAAAACCCCCCTTAGTAAGACCGATCTTCGAATTGGGTGGATGCGGTGCTCCTTGACCTTCCAAATCCATCACTTAAGCCCCGAACCCAAATCTTTTAAAAAATGCTTTTTCTATATTTCCATAAATAATATAGGTGGTGACTCAAACAAAATAAAATAAAGAGAAGGAAGGCGGGATTCCGCGCATCGCTACAATTATTTATCTCTTAGATGGTAAATGTTTTGATACTTATATGTGCTCATATTGTTTGCATGTTTTATGTAGAATGACATCTCACAATAATCAACCCTTGTCACTACGATCCGTCCTTGAGAAGGACAAGCTCGAAGAAAACGGTACAAACTATTATGATTGGATCAGAAGCCTAAGAATTGTTCAAGGCAAGAAAAGAAATTATACGTTCTTGATGAACCCATTCCTGCTGAACCCGCTGTCAATGCTGTTAGGGAAGATAGGGAGCAACATAAGAAACATGTTGATGATTCTAATGATGTTGCTTGCCTTATGCTTGCCACCATGTGTAAGGCTCTTCAGAAGGACCTTGAACACTTGGAAACAACTTTTGACCTAGCACAGTGCCTAATGAAAATGTTCCAAGTGCAAGCTAGGAAAGAGAGGTATGATGTGGTGAAGGCTCTTAATGCATCCAAGATGCAAGAGGGGCAGTCAGTTGGTCCTCATGTCCTTAAGATGAAAGGATATATTGAGAACCTTGAAAGGCTTGGGTATCCTATGAGTTTGGAACTCGCAACGGATACGATATTGAATTCATTGCCTGAAGGTTATAGTCATTTCATTATGAACTATAACATGAGTGGCATGGATAAGAATCTGTCAGAATTGCATGCGATTCTTAAGATTGCAGAGAAAAATATCAAGAAGCCTAGTACCGCAAATATGTTAATGGTTAACAAATTAAAGGGGTTCAAAAAGGTAGGTAAAGCAAAAGTTGCTAAACCAAAGGCAAAAGTTGCCAATGTCGAAGAGGCTATACCCAAAGTCTCTCAAAATGATGCAATTTGCTACCATTGCCAAGAGGTTGGTCATTGAAAGCGAAACTGCAAGGCTTATAAGGAAGGCCTAAAAGCGAAGAAGAGCAATACAATTGTTACTGATTCAGGTATCTATATGATAAATATTTTCCTTTCTACTCTTAGTTCATGGGTATTGGATACCGGATGTGGATCTCACATTTGTTTAAATGTGCAGGGACTAAAGAATAGAAAGCTACTCAAAGAAGGTGAAGTGGACCTACATGTGGGGAATGGAGCAAGAGTTGCTGCATTAGCCGTAGGAACATATGATGTTACTTTACCTAGTGGACTAGTACTTGTTTTGAACAATTGTTATTATGTTCCGGATTTGAGTAGGAATATTATTTCTGTTTCTTGTTTGGATAATGAAGGATATAGGTTTCTTATTAAGAATAAGAAGTTTTCTATTTATTTAAATGATATGCTTTATTGTATTGCAAATTCCATTAATGGCCTTTATATCCTTGATGTTGAGAAACAAAATGATGTTGAAGATATCTATCATGTGAATAAGAAATCTAAATCGAATGATGTGAACAACACGTTCATGTGGCATTTCCCGGCTTGGTCATATAAACGAGAAACGCACTTCTAAACTCCATAAAGATTGACTTTTAGACTCACATGATTATGAATCATATGAGATATGTGAATCTTGTTTATTCGGAAAAATGACTAAACCACCCTACACTAAGAGTATTGCAAGGGCTAGTGACTTATTGGCCCTAGTACATACAAATGTATGTGGACCATTAAGCAGCATTGCTAGGGGAGGATTTTGGTATTTCATTACATTCACTTATGACTTATCTAGATATGGCTATGTCTATCTGATGAAGTCCAAAAGTGAAGCATTTGAGATATTTAGAATATTTCAAAATGAAGTACAAAATCAACTTGGCAAAACTATTAAAGTACTTCGATCCGATCGAGGTGGTGAATATTTAAGCCAAGAGTTTGACAATCATCTCAAAAACTGTGGAATTGTTTCAGAGTTGACTCCATCCAGAACACCAAAATGGAATGGTGTATCTGAGAGGAGGAATAGAACCTTGTTGGACATGGTTCATTCGATGATGAGTCAAGTTGACCTTCCTATTTCCTTTTGGGGACATGCATTAGAGACTGCTATGTTCACACTGAACAGAGTCCCTACTAAATCGGCTCCTAAGACCCCACATGAGATGTGGCATGGAAGAAAACCAAATTTGTCTTTCATGAAGATTTGGGGTTGCGAAGCTTATGTGAAGAGACTTGTCTCCGATAAGTTAGCACCAAAATCTGACAAAGTTGTTTTCGTTGGTTATCCTAAGGAAACAAAAGGATATTATTTTTACAACCGCAATGAGAACAAAGTGTTTGTTGGTCAATATGGTACTTTTCTTGAGAAACAGTTTCTCAATAAATGATCTAGTGGGAGTATAATTAATCTAAGAAGTTCAAGAGCCAGAAGATAACATGGAATCGAGAGTAGAGACGGAACCAAGTTCACAAGGAGTTGTGGAACCGGTTCAAGATGCACAAGTCCATCGTAGATCGGATAGGTTACGATCTGAACCCGAGAGATATGGATTTCTCATATCAGAAAGTAATGAAGTAGAAGTCATTGAGAATGACGAACCTACTTCCTATCAAGAGGCAATGCCCACTCCTGATTCGGATAAATGGCTAGGAGCCATGGAATCCGAATTACAATCCATGCACGATAATCAAGTTTGGAACTTGATTGATCCACGTGAAGGTGTAAAAACCATAGGGTGCAAGTGGGTATTCAAGAATAAGACCAACATGGATGGGAAGGTGCATACTTACAAGGCTAGGCTTGTAGCAAAGGGATATAGGCAAATTCATGGTGTAGACTATGGTGAAACCTTTTCGCCAGTTGCAATGCTTAAGTCTGTTAGAATTTTAATTGTCATAGCCGCATATTACTACTATGAGATATGGCAAATGGATGTCAAAACAACGTTCCTAAACGGGAAGCTACTTGAGGATGTGTATATGACACAACCTGAAGGGTTTGTTGATCCAAGAAATTCTAACAAAGTATGCAAGTTGCAAAGATTCATATATGGGTTGAAGCAAGCTTCTAGGAGTTGGAATCTTCGTTTTGATGAATCGATCAAAGAGTTTGGCTTCATCAAGAAGAAAGATGAACCATGTATATACATGAAGTTCAGTGGGAGCATAGTACTATTTCTAATATTGTATGTCGATGATATCTTACTCTTTGGAAACGACATTCCTGTACTTCAGACGGTCAAGTCTTGGTTAGGAATGTGTTTCTCAATGAAAGATATGGGTGAAGCCGCCTACATACTTGGCATCAATATCTATAGAGATAGATCTAAAAGGATAATTGGTTTGAGTCAAAGTACTTACATTGACAAAGTTCTTAGAAGATTCAAGATGGAAAATTCTAAGAGAGGTAACTTGTCAATGGGTCATGGTGTTACTCTTAGTGTAGACACCCCATTCTGAACCCATCGGATCACATTTATACCACTCTAAGTCTCGCTTTGAGTCAAGAAGTAGAAATCCACCATTTCGTCATGTTTCGTTAAGTTTTGACTAACCACCGTTAGCTTGGGACTAAACTGCATACGAGATAACGGGGAAAGGACATAATTGTCCACAGACTACAAATCTCGCGCGGAATGGCGTGTCACGCGTGAGATATTGGTCATCTGCAACATGCAAATGACAGTTTCCTCGTCGATTTCAATCTCTTTTCGGGATAAAACTTTATCCATCCGGCCAACCAATGATTTTGGAGTCTGGAACCTTCCTAGGAGTGTTTTATCTCTCTACCTCTACCTCTCCAACACCTATAAATACCTGGTGATTTCCAGTATTTCAAAGGTCCACAATCCCACACATTTTACTGGTTTCTCTCCTTGAAAGATTCCTGTAAAATCACCCCCAAAATCACCTCAAAGTTTGTTTGTCAACCTTGTTGATAAACAAACATCAAGATCCGAGTCAAGGACTGAGGCAAAACTCTGTCCGTGTCAAGATTCGATTCTAAACTTGAGTCGAAACTCTGCCCGAATCACCTCACGTAAGGTAACCCCTAAATTCCTTTCTAATTAATTGTTAGAGTGGTATAAATTCATAGAATCTAGGATTAGCCTAGAGCCTCCCTAAATCATGGGGATGGTCTCGAAGCGATCGATCCTACATTCCGTTTAACCCCGTTAAATGGATGTTTATTTATTTTTATTTTAAATCCTTTTCTTTTTCGAAAACCTCTCTTTTCTTTAGCAAGACCGATCTCCGGATTGGGTGGAATGGGTGCTCCTTGACCTTCCAATTCCATAACCTAAGCCCCGAACCTAAATCTCTTTCAAAAATGGTTTTTCTATGTTTTCCAAACGAATAATATAGGTGGCGACTCAAAATCCTTCACAACGCTACAGTGGCGACTCCGCTGGGGACATAAAATTAAGAGGCTTAAACTTGCATCAAAATTAAAAGAGAGGTTTTCAAAAAAAAAAATTCATTTTTTCTGCTTCAGATCAGGCATATCTCGCACGAGATATCCTATTTCGCGCGGGATATCGCCTCTGAAATCTGTTGTTTTCTGGTTTTCCCTGTTCATCTCGAGGTCCAAGACGAGAGTCGAACACGCAAGGGGGATCCCAGAATTCATTATCTGCAGAGTTCCCCCATCTTAAGGCCTCCCTTAAGATGTCGAACTCGAATCCGTATTTTAGTTGAATAATTGATTATTTATAAACTGCGTGTGATTGGGTTTTATTTTATTAAAGTTCGGTCCATTGGGGATTCGAGAGTTGTAATTTAATTTATTCATCTCTCTCTCTCTCTCATTACTTGGAACTACGACGGCCTGAGTCTTCCTAAATTGGGAGAAACGTAGGCAACCACTTGGTGCGACCACTATTTGTTTTCTTTTTTATTTATTTTTTTTAAAAATCTCTATTTTATCTATCACCTAGATCGACTATCACACACGCGCACTCATGATATATCTGTCATTGCACTGCATACCCTCTATTAACCCGGGACCCACACTAAGGACGGATGACGGTAACCACCTAGTCGCCAGTCTCTCCGAAATTGGATCATCCCACTCCGCGTATTCAATCCACCTAGATTGTCATATCACGAGGAGCCTAGCCTTCCAGCCCTGCATCGCCACATTTTCATGTAGATTGTCTTTTTAGGAACACTCCGTGACCGGTCGGTTTGACTTGGTGATCTTTTCTTGTTTTTGACCAAAATAAAGCCATGCAAAATTGACAATAAAAAAGGACTCGAAAAAGTACCTCGGAAAAAGTCCCTTCGGAATGACCCTTTCGGAAGTCCCTTTGAAAAAAAAATATATATGCATCCTTAAAAAAAAAATCTTACATGGCTTTGTTTTACAAAAATCAGATTGATTGCTTAGTCATTAGGTTCTGATAAAGGCCTAAGAAACCCCTCAAAACGGATTCTCCATTCCAACCAAAAATTAGGATTAATAAAAATCGACTTTCCGTGT
This sequence comes from Adenophora triphylla var. japonica, assembly GCA_022495995.1. Classification (NCBI taxonomy): domain Eukaryota; kingdom Viridiplantae; phylum Streptophyta; class Magnoliopsida; order Asterales; family Campanulaceae; genus Adenophora; species Adenophora triphylla. The sequence continues at coordinate 9,353 of JAFEMH010005177.1, read as the reverse complement.
GATTGTCTCGTGCGGGACTACATGTCTCGCGCGAGATAATGCCTCTGTTTTGCTGTGATTGAGCCTGAACCGTTTAAGCCTGCTTCCGACTCGTTGGGGCTAGATGTGATCCTGACGTCATCTCTGCATCTCTTCTGTCAGTTTTCCGAAGCTACTCAACCTCAAGACTCCCAACACAATGTCTACTGAAAAGCACGCCCTCACCAAGAAGGACCTTGAACAACACACTCTGCAAGATTTAACCAAGGCCCTTGTCGCTGAGATGGAACATGTGGGAGGTTGGAGAGAAGCCTTTGATTTGCCTACCACCGTATTGCTAGAGACTTCTGGAAGATGGAAAGTGGCTCCGACAGCGGGCAATCATCTGTGCAAGAAGAGCTAAGTGACATCAAGGCTCAACTTGCCAAAGTGTAAGTACCCAAATCTGGCTCATGCCTTCCGGTTAATTTCCCCGGCAATTCCGGTAAATTTCCCGGTAATTTCCCAGACTTTCCTAGAGTTCCGAAACAATTCCGGAACTGTACCAAACCTCTTAAGGGCTGAAGGGAAGGCTTAGTAATTAAGAAACACGTTTTTTTTAATTACAAAAAGCTTCTAGAATTGCCACCGTGCATGATTCTAGAAACATGCTGAGTCATTGTGGATAATGCCGCACGGCTGCATTAGGAGGAGACTCCTAGCCGCACGGCTTCATTAGCCTTATCCAGACTGCCTATAAATAGAGCCCTCCTCTTCACATTTTAGCAAGACGAAAAACACACACCATACTCCATACTCAACTCCACAATACACCCAAAACACTGCTGGAAATCCAAGAGGTTGAAGAAGAAAGCCAAGAAGCCACCTCCCTCCTCCTTGAAGATTCCAAAGTTGGTCCTTCCACCTAGCTCAACCCAAAGGAGAAGAGGCCACCACCATTGGTAACCTCTCACTCCCTTAACCTTGCATTTTACTTGCTCTATGTGATTTAAATTGCTCATTGCATTCATATATTGTCATTATCTTGCTTGGGACTTGGTAGTTATCATTAAAGATCATATCTTTATCATACCCCCCTTCCCCCTTTGCATGAAATAGGCATCACTTGCTATTAAAAATATAATCTTTGAATCAAAGGTGCATCCTTTGCACCTAAAAACCCCCTTTTTACAATAAAAATATCATCTTTATGCATCCTTTGCACCTAAAAGCCCCCATTTTACATCCAAAATGCATCATTTGCATATAAAAATCATGTCTTTATAATAAAGGGGCATCCTTTGCACCTAAAACCCACTTACATACATCCTTTGCATTAAAAATCATCTCTTTGCATGAACTTAGCATCCTTTGCTTTCAAAAAATGAAATCTTTGTGCATCCTTTGCATAATAAATACTATTTTCCTCATAAAAATACATCATTTGCATAAAGATCACTTCTTTACATCAAAATGCATCCTTTGCAAATCAAATGCATCCTTTGCAACCCAAAAATGTCATCTTTTCACTAAAAATGTCATTTTTACATGCATTCCCCCATGTCCCCATTAGCAACCTTGGAACGGACCGGTGTAAAGATTCTATCTTTACATCGTTTCTTCCATTAAAGGTTCCATAATCTCTTTAGAATGGGACAACCTTGAACCCTATATCTCCGATTATCACTTAAGACGAGCATGAAGCACATATATATGCTCAATCGTCTTAAGGTGTAGGATTGATGGGCTAAGGTCACTCCTTTCCTAAAGAACCTCATTTTGGGCTATAAAAGAGAGTCCTTTTCTCGATCACGCAAGTCCCGAGGTTAAAAAGCGATGATCACAAGTCCAAGACGAGGACGGGATCAAAATCCCGAATACATAAAATCCAAGGAATCCCGAGCGACAACCAATAAATGGTTTGTACGTCCGGAAGACAACTTGGGACATTCCCTCCCCTTTTATTCAAACACATGCACACAAAGAAAGCACGCAAGCAAGCACGATAAACGGAATCTAAGGAGACTTGCTACGGCAAGGCACCTTGGGTGAACGACGATCCGTTCTTCCCAAGGGGTAACTTAACCTCCGAACCCTAAAACCCTTTTTTTTCAAAGTTTTGAGGAAATCAAAATGGCGTGGCGACGCCGTTTTTCAAATTAAACCGGATGTCTTCAAACTCGCGTGAATCTACAAATTTGGGCACACATTCACAGTTTGGCGACTCCGCTGGGGACATCCCAAAGGAGAAAAGCTTTCATTTTTAAAATAAACGATACCTGGTATATAGGTGGAAACCACTAACCTTCCTGTATCGCTCCCTAACCCGGGGCTTGAGATAAACGGTGGTTTAACAATCCCACGTACCGGTATCCCTTTTCGAAAAAAAAAGTAAAAGAAAGCTTTTCCCTTTGAGCGGGTTAGACTCCCATCGCGGATTCCGTTTATTTTGCTTGCTTTCTTCGCCTTGCATTGCATCATTTGCATCTTGGGATTTGTGCATACTTTGAACGGGAAACAACCCGAAATAGCAAAGGAGTGGAACCTGGAAAATTGATCCATGCAGTCGTACGGCTCAATCCTCCTTGGATTCTGACCGGACGGCCTCAGTGACAATTCCACCAGGAAAAATTGTGGTTAATCTGGCAGCCTTGGCAGCTTGGGGCTATTCAATTCCAAGACTGACTGGGGCTCCCAGAAAATTTACGTGCTTAACTGTTGCATTTCCCCCATCCCAAAAATCATTCCTTTAAAACACATTTATGAAAATCTCTGTTTTAACTCAAAAAAGGAACATTTTTAGGAGACCGCACACTACGCGCACCTGATATATCCTGTACACTTTGCACGCACGTCCCTTTAAACCCGGGATGGTTTATCAGCTGCAGTCACGGACAGCCTTACGATGCTCTCGGGCGCGCACGGAATCATCCCAAACTCCCCATGGCAGCCAGTGTCGACCAATGCACAGTCCGTGTCGCACGTTTCAAAAAACTGTGACTTTTTGGTTGGTTTTTGGTCTAGTCCGTGTCATATAGCCCAGTTGCATATCCCCGTAAAGGTCAAGCCTTAGTCCATAACGGAAGTCAAGGTCCTTCGCACAAGCGAAACTCAGCCAAAATTCCGACAAGGAAAAATTGGTAGAACCTTGACTCCGACATTAACTTTGACCTTAACCTGCACGGAATGCGTAAGAGTCAAGACCGAGTCTTTACCAAAAAAATCCAAAGATCTTTCGCTCAAGCGAAGCTCTGCCAAAATTTCGACAAGGAAAAAAATTGGCAAGATCTTGACCCGGCATTGACTTTGATTTTGACTCACGCACAGCGTATGCAACGAAGTTCAATGTGACACTGTGTCATCCGGCTTTTACCGCCCGAACCATGCCTATTATTTTCTCGGACATTACCGAAAAGTCAAAACGTCAATCGCGCCAGCGAAATTCTGCCGAAATTCTATCAAGGCTGAAAGACGAGACTTTCCCGATATTGCCTTGACTATAATTCGCATCGCTCGTGCGTTAAAAGTTCCTATGACCCGCTAGACCCGTTAGGAGCGTTCTTCTCTCTCGGTCGGTGGGATCCACGTGCCCTATAGGACCCTCGCCCGGGGCTGTCCACCTTGGGAGGTCGAAATACAGGTGGAATACGAGGGGCTTATAGACGTAGTGACGGAACCCACTGATCCAGGATCTAGAGTAGTTGCGAAAAAGAAGGGCAGAACCCCTTTTCCAACCAAATAGAAATTAATAAAAGACACTATTTAAGTAAACTGGAAGATTCCTAATTTGCATATTGCTTGAGCCTTCAGCCTAAACACCTACCCCGATTCTAAACCTCTCCTATCCCTTTCCCACAGCGAGAAAGAAGTGGGTGAGAACACCGGGTCAGCGACTTGTTAGCGCAGAATTCTCAGACAGCCGCCGTAATCCTCGCTTTATCACCCGCAGAGTCAGAATGACCAATTTGACAGAGAACAGTACTGGTTTGGGTAACCAGATGACTAGGGAAGAAGAGCTATCCTTAGCCTTGGAAAACAGTCGTAAGGCCCATGAGGAACAACAGATCATGCTCGTTGATGCGCTCCGCCGTCATGGGGTCCAGATAGTGGTAGAGACCAACGGTTCCCTGGTTATGGTAGAAGATGAAACTCCAGAAGTAACCATCTCAGCTCCCCTAGCCTATAACCAATGCCCTCCTCCATCCACATATGACCCATTGCCAAAGACTGTCCCTTTTCAGTCCTTCCCAATGTCTCAAGCCATCAGGGTCCCGACACCCTCTCCTCCTCAAATAAGACCCAGCTTTGTTCCCTACCAACAGAGAACAAACGCCACAGCTATCCCAGTCACGCAGCCTCTACACTACCCTATGGGATTCGCTCCCTCTCCCCCCATGGGCCGTCCTGCACAACTTCTAGGCCTCAAAATCAATCGAGTGACCTTTTCAATCTATGCCCTTCCACAAGCATCTTCCACCCCCAACCTTGCCAACAGATCCCACGAGGCTCCTTTTTCCTACTTCGCAACTATGAGCCTAATTCCTATGCCTCCGCCGCCTCATGGAAACACAGACTGTGCCAAGTTTACACTTACTTCCCTTCCAAAGATCCCCAAGCCATGGTACCAGCCTACCACCGTATCACCCACCGTCCCGCCACTCAAATCCGATAAGCCTCGCTTCGTAATCAAAACCGTCACCCGACCCCAACATGACTTGGTTGATGGAACAAGTCAAGTCCATGCAAGAGAAGTTTAGAGAATCGAGCACCAAAAAGGCAAAGATATCGATCACCGATCCCAAAGAAAATTGTCCTCTTCCTCCAAAATTCCGAATGCCCGAGATTGAAAAGTTCAATGGCACCGATTGTCCCCTGACTCACATTGAAAGTTACCTTCTTGCCATGAGAGCCAAGGATTGTACACATCAAGAAATGGCCGACCATTTTCAGCTGTCATTAAAGGGTTCAACTCTTAGATGGTTCTGCATGTAAAACCAGAGGCCCGAGCCACCTGGGACCAGATTAAGGAAGCATTCCCGGAGAAGTATAAGGCCAACTTGAATTGGGAAACCAGCAGGAATGACCTACAAGGGACTCTACAACGCCCGGATGAGCCGCAAGTGAATTCTACAGAGATGGAATTGGAAGCTTAGTGAAATGATGACCCCGCCGAATGAAGAGGAACAGATGGAGATCTTCCAATCTTGCTTGAAGCCTCAACTAAGGGTCCAAATTGGCAATTACTACTATCCCGACCTTCGGCAATGGTAAATGCCGGTACTAAGTTTGAAAATGCCTTCATCATGGCCCCACCACAGAGCACCCAATTCCCACCGCTATAAAGCACCCGCTTTCAAATGCCACACTGTCACTATAAAAGGAAAAGAAACGGTTGGCGTTGTCAATTATATTCGTAATGAGAGGGTCGGGCAAAATTCAAGCCAAGTCGCCGCAAATCCAAGACCTCGCTTCTATACCGCGTAAGATTTCGGAATGCCACTAGAAAAGGTCTTCGATGGTTTGGTAGTCAAGGACTCATCGACCTTGGAAAACTGGAAACCAAAGAACCCTAGTGTCAGGATGGATGAAACCAAGCATTGCCGCTTTCACAAATATCATGGGCATAACACCAATGATTGCACCTATCTGAAGTTCCTGATCTCTCGTTTGATTGAAGAAGGCAAGCTGGAGCCGCCTTGGGGTCCCAATGTGGTCAAGAATCCTCTTCCCGCTAACAATCAAGTCAACATGATCGAGTTCGAGGAGACAAATGCGATCGCTTTGGAAATCCAGAGATCATAGACATCCCGAAATTCAATGTTCCTTATGTCGAATTACAAGGAAAGTGGAAAGATTTGATTAATGCCGCCGCCATGGAAGGACGTTTGGACCCATAGTCGGAACCGATTTCGTTAATTTTGTCGAGCTCGACCTCTCTTTTATGATATCGAGCCAGTGACCATGGTCAAGATTACGTAAGAAAGGCTCACTTATGAAGACTGCGAGTTTGAAGTAAAACAAGCTATGTTAATGAAAGTCTCTCCTAACCCTTCATCACCCATGATGAGCATAATGTGTTTGTAATGGCTCTTACAACTCCCGAAGATCGTCCCAACCCCCTGTTTGGGAAAAAGTGGAAAGAAGAGTGAACAAGCCGAAGACTTTTGGGATGAAGAAAGTTGTCTCTCAGATGCCGAAAGTACAACCGGGTCCCACTACCTCGGAGGCACAGATGGATACGTCAGATTCGGAAAGGAGATTGCAACAGTATCGCCGGACATCCTCATGGGAATGGTGACAACAAAGGCAAGAATGATCCACAGAATGCACAACCAAATGAGAACGCCGACAAGACCGCTACTCCCTGTGGCAACAAAGCAGGAAGGAGTGAGATCCTGGTCCAACCCTTGTCAAACACCCTCGAGTCAATAAGTAGTGTAGGGTCTAGAGTCGCAGAGTCAAGAGTCGCTGAGTCAGAATCTTTGAATTCAGTCCTTCCGAGTCATCCGAAGGCCTCACGCCGGATTATCAATATGTAATCGATGTCATCTTTCCTCTTGCTTTGAATGAAATGACATATCTTTCCGATTATCCCCTTATTGCCAACTTAACAAATGATAAATTAACTCAAAACTTAACAACAAGCTTAATAATGAATCATTTGAACAAGATGCAAACACACTAAATGAACAATACATTAAAGAAATCTTTAAGGTGTTTCGTAAAAGAGGAAAACCGGGCCCAAGCCGCCGAGGAGGTTTTGACAAGTGTGAACTTGGGTACTATCGAGGAACCTAAAGAGACACAGATTGGAAACTTCTTCCAGGGGGTTGAACGGGACAGATCAAGTTAATCTCGTCAGAGAATACATGGACGTCTTTGCGTGGTCGTACAAGGATATGCCGGGGCTAGACAGCTCAATAGTGGAGCACGTAATCCCTCTAGCACCGCATGCTAAGCCGCAGCGTAAATTGAGGAAAATCAAGCCGAGTGGTCTCTACAGTCAAAGAAGAAATTGAGAAGCTACCGCGGGTAGGATTCATCGTAGTCATCGAATATCCGACATGGTTGTCCAATATTGTGACCGTAACCAAGGCCAATGGGAAGGTGCGCCGCCGTGTAGATTTTAGGGATCCGAACAAGGCCACCCCAAAGATGACTACCCCTTGCCAAACATAGACATCCCGGTGGACTCCATCGCCAACTACGAAGTCAAATCCTTCGTTGATGGCTTTGCAGCTACAACTGCATCAAGATGGCCGAAGAAGACCAAGAAAAGACATGCCTTTCACCACACCGCTGGGGAACTTACCGCTATACAAGAATGCCATTTGGGCTCAAGAATGCCGGGGCTACTTATCAAAGCGGCAAACTGACCGTGCTTTTTCATGACATGATCCACAAGGAGATTGAGGTCTACGTAGACGACATGATAATCCACTCCAAAGGCGAGAACGGACATCACTTTGTTGACTCGCGAAAGTTCTTTGAGAGGCCGAGACAACATTCCATGAGACTAAACCTCGCTAAATGCACCTTCGGAGTGACAAGGGGAAAAGTGCTTAGGTATATGGTCACGGAGTGAGGTATCGAAGTAGACCCTCGAAAGATCAAAGCCATTATGGACATGAGGCCACCTCAAACTCGCACGTAGAAGTCAAGAGCTTTATGGGCAAACCGCAAGACATCACCGTTTCACAACCGCTGACCACTATGTGCGAGCCCATCTTCAAGCTCATGAAGAAGTATGTAGATACGGAATGGACCGAGGAATGCCAGGATGCCTTTGACCAAATCAAGGCATACTTAGTACATCCTCCAGTACTATGCCCCCCACATAGACAGAAACCTCTTCTTCTCTATCTCACCGTCACCGATACGACAGCTTGGGGCTATGCTTGCTCAGAGAAGAAAGACTCTCGGGTAGAGAATCCCATTTACTTTGTCGCCCGGAAGGCTGCAGGAAGTGAGCTCAATTACTCCGCATGTGAAAAGACTCGTGCAGGATCGGTCCGGGTAGTCGGCAAGTTGAAGGATTATATGCAAGCCCACCCTGTGAATTTGGTCTCAAAAATGGACCCCATCAAGTACATCTTCGATAAGCCTTCCCTCTCGATGTGTCTAGCAAAGTGGTCCTTCTTCTTAGCAGAGTACGACATCAGCTACGTGACCAGAAAGGCCATCAAGGGTCAAGCATTGTCGTAATTATCCATCGGCGAACTTCCCCAGTAATGAGGACCGTGGGCCTGAACCCCAATTCCCAGATGAAGGGATCTTTGTAGTCGAGCCAGAAAACCGATGGTAGCTTTTCTTTGATGGAACTGCTAACAAAAGAGGAAATGGCGTAGGGATGCTACTGGTCGATCCGAAAGATGAGCATATACCCATAGCCCTCAAGTTGAACTTTCCCGCCACGAACAATGTCGCCGAGTATGAAGCTTGCATTGCTGGTTTGGAGGCTGCCTTAGAAAGGAATGTCAAGGAGCTTGAAGTTTATGGAGACTCAGCCCTGATCATCAACCAGGTTTCCAACAAATGGAAGACTGTGGACCCTAATCTTCAGCGGTATCATGCCCATATGGAGGAGTTGACTGGAAAGTTCAGAGAAGTGACTTTCCACTACTTGCCAAGGGAAAAGAACAGATTCGCAGATGCCCTAGCTACTTTAGCCTCACTGGTAGAGATCCCCGAAGGAAAAGCCATAAAACCCTTCAGAGTGGGTAGAAGAGAAGCCCCACTTTCGTCAGGAAGTAGACCTGGGACCCGAGACTATCAAGGAACCGTGGTACAATCAAATTTACCAGTTCCTCAAAGATGGAGAGTCAGCTTTCAGAGATGAAGAAGGTAGGCCAAGAGAAGGTGTCAAAGCCAAGAGCTTGCAAGCCCTGAAAAGGTTGGCCTCCCATTATGTCATTCTAGGAGGTAACCTGTACAAGAAGTGGTATCAAGGACCACTCCTCTTATGCGTCACTCAAGAAAGGGCCAAAGATTTGATGACCGAAGTCCACAATGGTCCTCGCGGTCCTCATATGAATGCTAGAGCCCTAATGCAAGTAATCCTCAATGGGTTACTACCGGATTTCCATGGAAACAGATCAGTTTCCAAGATGTCCGAGCGTGCGATAAATGCCAATCCGCTTTGCCAACCTCAACCATCTCCCGCCTCATGACCTGCATCACATGACGACTCCCAAACCGCTCGCAACTCGGGGTATTGACGTGATAGGGAAGATAGCCCCGACAGAAGCAATGGGCATGAATTCGTGTTAGTGGCAAATGACTATTTCACCAAGCGGGTAGAGGCCAAGTCCTACAAGGTCCTCACTTCCAAGAAGGTGGCCCAATTTATCAAAGAAAACATAATGTGTTGATATGGGGTGCCCAATGAGATCATT